>JACJUY010011593.1:2343-15644 GCA_014220935.1 Platorchestia sp. MABIK
CGGGGGAGAATTCTACATACAATTACAGAACGTGAATCATAACTTAATTACAGGACTCTAGTCATAAGAGTCACCGAAGCTCAGTTCTGCTGGATGCATTAAAATGCTGGAATCTTTTTTATAACCTCTACAGCAATAAGTATCGTGGAAGTACAAAAATGCTTTGAAATATTCAATAATTCTGGGCACTGCAAGCGAGAAAGGTTATTACTAAAAACTCACCTAAAAATTCGCTGACTAATGAAAGGCTGAAATATGCTTGAAATTAACTCAAAAACTGACATTTTGAACCGGAGACATTATAAAATATCGACGATAACACTGAACAATGGACATGATAATCTGATTGCATGTAGTACTTGTCAGGGAATGATCTGAAGGACAACGGAATGGGTGAGGTTATTAATGAACTATAATCCAGTCGCATCTAGTTCTCATCAGGGAATGATCTGAAAACAACGGAATGCACAAAGTTACTAATGAATATTTAGGCAAATCCCAATTAAGATATGGAACAAGCAATAGCACATCAAAAGTTGAGGTTAGCGAAAATCTGAAACTGTGAACAGTCGATACAAGTTCTCTCTACTGCAGGTAACTTGCTGTCGGTAAAGTCATTCTGAGAACGAAAAACTGACTTTGAGCAATATTGACAGTATAGTCCCATCTTATTTCCCCATCTGGAGATCCCATAAATTTACTCAAGCAGTTTTCTGACATCTGGAATACAAGTCAAGTCTCGACACAGTAGAGAACGTCATGTCTCTTTTCTGGAGAAGATGGAGGCCTTTGAACGTCATAGACTTCAAGAAGCCAAATATTTTTGATCAACTGAAAAGCTTCTTTTTCTTGTAGTACTCTACAAAGTACGTAGTAATATTTTACATACTAAAATAATGTCGAAATCTTTCATTTACTTGAATCCAAAACTAAAAACACATTGATGGGAAGAAAACGGTTGGGCGGCTGAAGAATTTTCCGTAAGAGGGCATCAGTAACATCAACCCTTCAACTATTCTCGAAACAACGTCAACATACTGACAAACGCAAATGTAAACACGTTTGGATACATCGAGTAATAAGACTTAGGGGAGCGAGGAACACTAAGAGCTGACAATAATTCAAGCTTTTTTTAAAAAGCGGTCATTTTAGGATTTTACTTTTAATACCAATAGAAAAGGAGTTCCAAATTTGGATATTTGTTAACACAGAAGCACATCCTATTGCTCAACCACTCTATAGCGTATTTCATGGGAGTACCTTTTATCTTCGAGCTCCCTTACTTAGCTATCAGAGTCTTTGATGCGGAATGCCTTGGTCATGTATCAAAATCGCGGCTCTGTTTCCAGAAAGCCTTGCGCTTCAGATGCTTTTTGACCCTTGGTTACGATTGCTTAACATGCTCTGGAATGTCAAAGTTTTACCTTCCTTCTCAGTGGAAGAGAATGAACGGTCTCTTTAATCTTCGCAACGCTGACGATGAAATAGTTCACTGAAAATTAATTTACAATAAAAATTTCTGGTCGTATTCTTCCCATTGAAACTTTTAGAAAATTCACGCAAGGTAACTCTGATTTTGAAAATGACCAGTCGTTTCACTGAAAACCAAATAGCCGTTTCTCTGAAAAGCAGTTGAAAGACTTTGATGGACTCTACAATTTGGACTCAGAAAATAACCACATTGCTCGTGATATGATCCACCGGTGGGTCGCGTTTAGGTTTTTCCTGCTGCGAAGCGACCCATCGATGGGCCGTTTGAAAAATTCTAACATTCTTTTTTAAATTAATGGTATTTAATGGACTCAGTTGATGTTTGGTATTTATAAATTTGCTAATTACTTTCAACTTTAAACTTGAGTTGAATATTGAATTTCAGTTTGACCCATCGCAGTCAACGTGTTAATTAAGGACGTTAAGGAAGTGAACAAGTTGAACACATTGAGTGACACCATATTGAATGCAGCGTCACTAAAATGTTCAAAATAGAATGTGGTGTCAATAACGAACCAAGTTGCCTATTCTCGGGCTGCTACCCAAACCCGGACAGTTAATTAGGCATTCAGTTTACATTCAAATGAGCATCTTGTCAACGCAACACTGGCTTCTCTTCGGAGACTTCCAGCAGCAACAGATATTTAAGGCACTTTTTTCGGTCATCATTGCAATTAAAGAGGCACTAATTACAGCGCCTCCACTTTAAAAAAATGGTTAACTTCATTCTTAAAATTAAAATAGCAAATCTATTTAACTCAAGAATTCGAAGCTGTAATTTAAGACTTCAGGTGGAATTAGCCCCGAGAGGCAGAGTACTAAATTATGAATCATCTTTGCTTTCAAAAGACAATATGTCGAGCAGAGCAAATGCTTCGCTTGGTTATATCTCATCACTTCGGGAATACCTCACACACGTGGAATTACATTGAGCAAATTTAAACGTTATTACAAAAAACTAGATTTTTCTAAGAAATTATTCTACTGTTTCGAACCGACGACAGAATTTCTGTTGAAATAGATAAGCGCAGCTATCCGGTGGCTAACTTAGAAATCAATTTTTAAATGTAGTTTGCACACCGAAATTTTCCGGTTGCTCGATTTTAAATCCAAATTGTTCTGAATTTGAGAGCTTTTCTTGAAATAATTTTCTATTTTTTTCGACTGAGTTTTTTATTTTTTTTAATTTTCAAATAAAAATTGACTAAAATTTAGCAGCTTTTCTGAAAATACTTTCGTAATTTTTATCCAGGCCATCTTGTAACTTAAACGCTATGTTATGATATTGCAGCAGGAGCCGTCATATATCTTCGACGCGGGCCATTACACGAATTTCCACTTTTCATCATTGGTTCTGAGGACGCTGCTTCACATCTTAGATTGGCTATGCAATTTCAAGACATTGATCACAACGTGAGCCGCCGGTGTACACGGAGGGAATTTCACTATGCTGCTCACCCACCAGTAGTCACAAAGTCAATTGTCATAAATGCTTATTAAAGCTAAATGAAGGCACGATCCAGTTGATGTTTGATACTTTCCAAAATCGCCTACTATATTCGACTTTAAATTTGAGTTGAACGTTGAACTGTATAATTGTACACCTCGGAAGGTTTGTCTATAATTTAAGAACCATTAAACTAAGAAATATTAAAAACCAACATCTTATACAGCTCATGTATCAACTTTTTTAGAAATGAAAGTTTTTGTTGCGGTCAACGTGTCCCCGAACATCACAAGTAAGTTTTTCGCGGTCAACGCGTTTTAAAAACCAGCATGTTATACATTTCATGTATCAACTTTCTTGGATGTAAACGGTTTCTCTTCTTTTTTGCGGTGAGCGTGTTACCGAATACCACAAATTAGCTAGCATCGCTTGCCAACGGAAGGCTTGTTGCTCTTCATGTCAGAGCACTTGAGGATGTGTCGGTCGGCGGCGAATTGGTTGGAGATTTAAATAAACGGTTTTTCTTGCTTTTCCTTTCAGTTTAACCCATCGCGATGAACGGGTTACCGAACAACACAAGTTAGTTAACGTCGCTTGCCAACGGAAGGCTTGTTGCTCTTGATGTCAGAGCACTTGGGGATGTGGCGGTCGCCAGCGGCCTGGTTGAACTTTCTGCCGCAGTGCGGGCACTGCACGTAGTCCGACACGTCGAGGGGCGGCGCTTCGTAGCCCTTCATGCCCTTCGCAGCGCGCACCGTCTTGATGAAGTCCTCGTGCTGCTTGCGCCAGTCCTTCTTCTTCGTCTGTAAAGGAGGTTTCATTATTTTACTCCAATCAAGCTTCATACATATCATCTCGTACATTAGTTTTTCAAATGCCTTATAACTAAAATCAGGACAAAGTCATCGTGCTGCTTGCGCCAGTCCTTCTTGGTCTGTAAACACAAGAGCCGGTGAGGCACACAAATTCAGACATCAGTGCGCAACAAGGTTAAGTGAATTCAGTTAAACATAATTGTACACCTTACAATAGCGCTGGTAGTCCAAGAAGTCGCTCAACTTCTTCAGGCCCACATGTAGCTATACTCAAACGTGTCCATTGTACTAGCCTTAAGAAACAGTTCACTGCTGTATCGCTTGGGGTAAATAAATTGTTTGAAATGGTGCTCAATGGCGGTAGTAGAATGGAATGATGCAAATATGCGATGGAAACTTTCAGTGTAATACAAATGATACAAATATGTAATGGAAACATACACACTGTTGAATTGAGTGATACTACTATGTAATGGGAACAGGTAGTTTAATGTACACGCAGATATTGTTGGAATACACTTGGGTAGTTGAATTAAATGACAACTACGTGATAAGAACATACGTAGTAGCAAAACGCTGTGCGCTCGAACAACACTGCAAGTCAACGAATAGGTTGCAAAAGTTTGATTTTGCGCTATATCTCAGCCTAGCGCTAGGTCGCAAATATTGGCACAGAAGAAGGAAATGGTGAACTCTTCGTCCACGACACTCCAATTTTTAATTTGCTACATGGAAAATTTAAAGCAGGACTCGAAAAAGACTTTTGCAAATATGTCAAATAAAAAGCAATAATAATTAAAAAATGAGTGTCTGCAGTTGTTTAAAAATGGGAGACAATTTTTATTTTCATCAAATCGTAGTAAAATCTGTTTTGTCGGTTTGAAACTAAAATGAATTCTCTTTTAAAAAAACATACTCCTTCAAATGTTAACAAAATATTTTCTAGAAGGCTTACTCTTTTGAAAAAGTGGTTACTAATAGTTTAGGCCTCCCCAACCGAAGCAGAAGCGTTCCAAAGAGAGGAAGTATGAAAACTCCATATAGGATGGCGCTAAGGGAACGTAGAATCTATGCACAAGAAGCGCTGACTCATAAGATCCAATGCGCATAAAAACAGTAAGTTAAGAAGAAAGGCTATGTAACAAGATAAAAATTGAAGAAGAAGGTTAAAGATGCTGAAAAATAGAACAGCAGTGAATTGAAAAAATTATGGTCCTTAACAAAAAAATATTTATTTCAACAAAAAGACGGTCTCCGAAATTCTCAGCTTGGTACCTTACGTTTCCCCACTGGGATCTAGAGAAAGTAAGAAGATAGTGGTCTATAATCTGATCGGACACAAATGTAGGCACGCTTGAAAATGTATAAGAACACTTGAAAATGTAAAAGAACGCTTGAAAATGTAAAAGAACGCTTGAAAATGTAAAAGAACGCTTGAAAATGTAAAAGAACACTTGAAAATGTAAAAGAACACTTGAAAATGTATAAGAACGCTTGAAAATATAAAAGAACGCTTGAAAATATACAGAACGCTTGGAAATGTAAAAAAACGCTTGAAAATGTACATGCGTGCTTGATAATGAACAGGAACGCTTGAAAATGTACAGGTACGCTTGAAAATGTACAGGTACGCCTGAAAATGTACAGGTACGCCTGAAAATGTACAAGTACGCTTGAAAATGTACAGGTACGCTTGAAAATGTACAAGTACGCTTGAAAATGTACAGGTACGCTTGACAATGTACAGGTACCCTTGAAAATGTACATGTACTCTTGAAAATATACAGGTACTCTTAAAAATGTATACACAATAATTACGCAGAGCTCACCTTGACTTCTTTGAGATGCAGTCCCCTGGCAACGTATTTCTCAGCTTCAGTGCCTTTGTTGCGCATCTTGACGGGATCGAATGCCTGGTAAAATGAAGTAGCATTAATACAATGAGGAAAAAATACGGGTATCGATGGGTGTTGACAAAATCAAAGAAAAAATCAGTCATTATAATCCCATGAACCAAATATTTTGTTGTTCACTGCGTCCCACATAATAAAAATCAGTTACAAGGAATGTTGTTAGTTTAAAAGTTTTGTGAATGGATTCAATTGTCACAGGAATGCGAAAATGGCAGGTTACTAAGAAAAATGTCTATTTTCTGTTCAGCAAAAAATTAATCAAATTCGTATTAATTTCATTTATTAGGTAGAGATTCTCCTCATATGAGGAGAATCTCCCAATGTAATCGATGCTTTGGCAATTAAAATGTCACTTTATATGTTACACGGAAGCGTCAGGCAAAGCTCAATAACTTTGACTGAACTATTCAACCTTGTTACAACGAAATTTTTAGACTCCTGAACGAAATATTGCCGTCATTTGTTATAAATTATTTATTATTCACGAAACGCAGTATATATGAACTTTTCATCGAAGCATTTAGAATGGAACAAAAATGTTAGTTATTTTCTAATGTCCTCCAGAAAGGACGCTGGGCGATGGAGGGTTAAAAAAATCAATCCATTAGAGTCACAAGAAGTAAGAAACGCCCTAGAAATTTGAGATTTCAACATTCCTAAAACGTAATGAAAACCTCCTCCATCTCATTAAGCACTTGAGCCTAACCTAACCTAACCTCCTCCATATCATTAAGCACTTGAGCCTAACCTAACCTCCTCCATCTCATTGAGCACTTGAAACCAAATGCTGCCAGAAGCAGCAGCCACTGTAAAGTTGTGTATAATGACATCGAAAAAAGGGAAAATCCTTCCCTTACATGTTGACTACGTAGTGTACTAGATGCTTTGCTCATTAAGGTTACGGCAGAAATACGCGGCATTTAGATTATTTCACAATCCTTTTTAAAATAAATTTAAGTGTGTAAGTTCCAAGTTTTACCTTGTAATTATATTTTTCACTCTTCTTAGAAGGGATAAAAATAAATTGGAACAGTGAAGTCGGTTTTTCAGTTCTAATACAAATCTAGCCGAGCCAACCGCGTCACCGTGGTCAACGTGTTAAAAAGAGACAATGCCGAATGATGGAAAATAAAGGCTGGTTTTGTAAAACTTACCTTAGCCTTTCATAGGCAGTGCAAGAAAATAAGGAAAAACATTAGAAATTTTGTTCCATATTTCTTAGGTTCAGACACTTATCAACTAACAAACATCAAGCACGATGCAAGACTCGGCTCAATGAAGGTTGCCTAGGATACAAGTTAAATTTATAAAATCTTTACGAATCGTATTTTGAAAAACGAAACTTAAATAGCGTAAACCTCTTACCTAATAATAACCTTGGTGTGTTTATTTATTTATATATTTGTTTGGTGTCCGCTTCTTCCGTCTCTCTGTGACGCTCACAAGGACGCTCAATGACCGTATCTGTGATACGAGTTTCACCAGTGCACAAGTACAAGAATATTTTAATCCACATCCGGAAAAATTAAAGGAAAATATTGAATCCCGTCACTTTTGACGGGCCGTGTGCATTAGTTCATACATTTTACCAAGGGTATTATTAGGTAATATGTTCTGCATAAGGTAACGCACTGATGCATGAGTGAACACGTAGGCTTCCAGAAGTTACTAAACGCAGAACATCCAAATTTTGCCATGTAAAAAACTTACATTTCAATTACAATTCCAAAATATCAGGTCATCCCATAAATATGTCTGAATTTTGAATAAACGAAACAAGTGATCTAATGTCATTTTTAATTAAAGAACCAATCATCAATATACTTTCCCTGATTATCTGTGACTCCCTTCCATCTATTAACAAGCTTATAAATACCATTATTGTAAAATTCTATTGGTTTTGTTTCGAAGAACTTACAAATCTGAGTTTCAGTCTCTTCAAAAGCTGTTTCTTCCAAACGATTTCGAAGCTACGAAACAAATGGTAGTCTGAAGGAGCTGCTGAGTTTCCTTTCTTGAACTCATAAAGCATTTTGTGCCTCAAATGATTACTACTTCCATGTTCGTAGGATTTTAATCAAAGACATTTTGATTTCATTGTTCTGTAAAATAAAATTGGATCAGTTTGAATGCATTTAAACATAAAAACAATGTCCAGTTCCATTAGACATTATGAAATACTCTTTAAATTTCGTTCAATTTGAAAAAAGGTAAAATTCAGACAGAACTTACGGGATGTCCTGACAAATATCCCAAGTAATTTCTAAATTTAGCATCTTCGCAGTGGAGTAAATGATCAATTATTTCCACCAAGTGTGATGAATGTGAACCAAAATTTTCTTCTTGAGAATCGTCCCAGCTCACAATGTAGACTTGACACGTTGCTTGCGATATGACCCATCGATGGTTCGTTTGAAAAAATTACCGATCTTTTACAATTGAGGATACTTGATGGACCCAGTTAACGTTTGGTATTTGAAAAATTACAAAACAACTTTTGACTTCATATTTCAGTTGAGTATTGAACTTCAGTGTAACCCATCGCAGTCAACGTTTTTAATACCAGCCGCTCTCTTGGCATGCGCTGGGAAACTGAGTACCTATTTTGAAAACAGTTTATTTCCAATAAAGATAATGTAATGACATTGTTTTTCAAAGCATCTTAAGATAGATAGAAAACAAATAAGAAAAATAAATACAAGTAGACTTTTCGAATCTTGCATGAACGTGCATCAACGTAAAATATAAAACCACGCAGTAACTCCAAAAAACTGCACCATCATTGTGTTTATGCACTATTGTGCAACGAAGAAACGCTGTTTTCTACTTTGTGATAGCTTCTTGCTGTAAAACAAAATGAAAACGACGCAAAATAGAGGTTCTCTTCGTGTTTCTTCACTAACGTGCATCGAAATACAAAAGTTTTCTATTCTGTGGCAGCTATAACAGGATAGAAAACGATGCATGAAAGACGATCCTTACCTTGTGTTCCTCACCTAACAATCGAAAAATGCACTGTTTTCTATTCTCCTATGGGTGAAAATAAACGATCACACTTAACACACGAGAAACCTTGCTTTAATTCCACTCCCGTTACTTTGGGGTTTTAAAAACGTTAGAGAGAGAGCAGCTTCTCAAAGGATTATAGAAAACGGAGAAGACGGGTAGAAGAAATTCTCAGGGATGCACGTCAACTCACTGAGCTCACACTTTATTACGTGAGGTGTTGAAAATCCAAAGATTGTACAACGTGATTGCAATAAAGCAGTAGTCTATAACGATGTTTCTACTCAGTGAGAGCTGTATCAGATTAGGTTAGGTATTGTAAATAAAATAATAAATAAAAGTATTATTTCTATCCAGTGATAGCTGTATCAGGTTAGGGAAAAAGACAAAAAACACGGAGTCCACTTTCCGTTTTTTCACTTATCTGTATCGAACCATCAAAATTAACTATTCAGTCACAGTATAGAAAAGGTGATAGATAACACCATACTTTTCTTCACTGCGATGCATCAATCGATCTAATTTTTATGTTCATCAACGGAATAGAAATGGAGAAAATTGCGCGGAGCCATCTTTTACTTTTTTACACAGATGCATCGAACAATTGCGATGTTGTTCTCAGAAACAAAACAAAAAAAAACACTTTATTTTCAACATAGATGATACAATAAGCTCATCTTTGGTTCTTTAAATATCTTAAAGCAAGGGCTCTTATATGCCACACACACATGAGTTTCGTAATACCCATGTCACTAGTCGAAATAAATGACTGAGGGCAATGTATTCCTAACGTAGCTTAATCTAGATTTGATGATCTATGTAACTACAATAATAAAAGAGACAAGAAAGCAGGAGCCTTACGTTCATTCATTAAATTTTCCATTCAGTAACAATAGAAAACGAAAGCCCAACTGGCACTCTTTCTCAAATTTGCATAGGAAAATCACAATTTTCTGTTCAGTAACAATAGAAAACGAGACACGGAGCACACCTGACACGCTCTCTCTGACATTCGTCAGACAATCATAATTTTCTATCAAGTATCAATAGAAAAAAACACGTAGTACGGAGCCCTCTGCACACGTTTTCTCTATTAACAGGCATCGAGCAATCACAATTTTCTATTCAGTAACAATAGAATACGATACACGGAGCAGACCTGGCATGTTCTCTCTGACATTCATGGGACAATCTCAATTTCCGGTAACAATAGAAAACGAGATGCGTAACAGACCTTGCACTTTTTCTCTGCATGGGACAATCACATTCATCTATTCAGTAACTTTGCACGTTTTCGCAAACCAGCTTTTGGTAATCACAATTCGACACCAATAGAAAACGAGACACGAGGCACGTCTGGCGCGTTTTCTCTGACATCCATGGGACAATCACATTCACGTACTTGGTAGTTATAGAAAACGAGGCGCGCGACCCACCTTGCGTTTCTTGGCCCTGGTTGCGGTTTTCTGGCAGATGGCGGCATGCTTCTGGATGCGGTCCTCGTTGAAGTTCCTCTCGCACACGGGACACTGCTTCATGCCGGGGGGCACCGGGCGGGGCCCTTTGCGCTCAGACGCCGTCGACCCGCGCCGCACGGGGAACGGCGACGGGGCCAACGAGGCGGGAAGCTGAGAGGAGGTTACAAGTTAGGGACTCTGAAGTAAATAGGATGTTTTATTCCAATCAAGCCTGATACAGATCATCTTGTACATTGGTTTCTCAAATGTCTTTGTACTAAAACCAGGACGTTATGAATAGAGCGCGGATTTCTTGCATTTATTCTGTTAATGCTATAACGACTATAAATGCAAATAAAAAATTGCACTTATCGCAAAGATGATATTTTACTATGAACGCTATTTTGACCCAGCACAAAGGCAAAAAGTAGTCATTATTCGATAAATGACTATAAAGCCTGCACAGAGTAGTAGTAGTGGACGAAGAAAAAAATAATTTACAATGGAGATTTTTCAAGGTGTTAAAAATGGCCTCACTTTATGCTGATCCTTTGCAGTTTGTGTCCGATGCGCTTTCTCTTTCATTATTTTGGCATTTGCATTCGCAAATCCACTTTGTGAAAAAAAATTATCAGTTTTTAATAGAAGCACATAAAAGAAAACAGCTTAATTGTAGCCAAAACTCGCAAAGTTTCACATGCTATTTTGTTACAAATAAGAACTATTTTACTGTAAATGAAAACTATGTTGCTATAATACCTGCAGAATCAACTTTTTTCAGTTCTATTTTGACTACAATTTTTGCGCTATTTTGACCACGTTTTTAGGACTAGAAATGTGGGTTCTAGTAATGACTTAAAGCCTGATACATTTCATCTCGTACATTGGTTTTTCAAATGCCTCATAACTAACACCAGGACGCAATGACGATTAACCCCCGGTCAAGCCGGTACCCATTTCCGACACCTGGGTAGAGTGGGGAATTGTGGCTGAGTTCTCCCTTTTCCCAATGGGGAGAATCACCGGGCGGCACTGCCGGGATTCGAGCCGCCTATACCTTGCCGTGAAGGACTTGCTCTCAACTACTCGGCCACGGTGAGCAAGGGGAAAACGCCCACGTAACGCAACTGGGTTACATTGAATTTCAAAATAAATGAGAAAAAATAGTCAATTTCAAGCTTTGACTAATAAAATTGACCGTAACCAAATTTTCTCAATATGGGATTTGATTACATCTGGTAAGTTATTTTTAGCCATCAAATCAATGATAAGTATTCTCAGAAGAGGTTTAATTAGATTAGTTAGCATGAGCCTTTTTAGCCACAACAAAAGGGGTCCCTCAGGAGGAAGAAGTTTATGAAATACGATAAAAGCTGAGGAAGACAATATTTAGTACTTCAGACGCTGAGTAAGTGTAAGCCATCGCTTTCGAGGTACGCCAAGTACCCCTTACTACAGTGTTACAGAAGACACTGTTACTTCTGGAAGGGATCCACAAATTACAGCACGCTTTAACGTCGGTGTCGCAATATCATGAGAGCTATCAGTTGATGGTAGGATATCAAGGTCAGAAAAACTTCACAGATCTTTTACCTCAGACGTCCAGTCGGATTCAACGTGCTCATGTCATCAAATGTTCTACTTTTTTGAAGCGTATGGTATTTTTCAAGATTCGGTTTTGCAGATGACAATTGGACTCATAAAAAAAGAATGCGCTTTCAATTACCTAAAGACTCATTTAAAATTCAAAAACTATGCGAGTAAAATTTGTTTCACGACACGTGTCAGTAAACAATTTTCTATTGTAAAATACATTGTAAAATTTATATTATTAGTATTGTAAATGCATTTTTAATCTTTTCGTTTTTTCTTCACGCGTTTCCGGGGTTCATTTTCTGTAAATTACGAGTGCACTTTATATTAGGAACGATGCCTCATTGAAATAGGGCCATACATGTTTCGGACTGATGGCTGGAAAGCAACGAGTTGAAGTCTGCTATTTTTCGCCCATTACGGAATCGCTATAATTAAAATAACACATTACCCTCATGAAGCATAGTTATCATATACCTGGGCAGAAGACACACAAATCACATACGTTTTCCCAAGAACTCGAACTCTGCACAGCTAGTCTCCAAAAAGGGAAAGCGATTACGCACGTTTTTAAAGCTCAATGAGAGAGTCAGGAAGATAGATAGCTACATCGATAAAAAGCGCAATGACTACAGAAGGTAAGTCAGTTCTGAGTACTCAGGGTTACCCTTGGTGACCGCCCACACAACACGCCTGGCCGTGAGCAAGACTTAACGCCTATGGCATCTGGTCTTCATACTTTTCGCGTTTGGTTTTTATGCCATTGGTTTTTATGTGTTAGGCGTTTAGTCTTTACGTCCTTGGCCTTAGGTCTTTGCATTTTAGGCATTTGGTCTGCACGTCTTAGGCTTTCAGACTTTACAACTGTGGTCTTTGGTGTTTATATCTTTGGCCTTAGGTCTTTGTGTTTTAGGTATTTGTTTTTTACGTTTTGGGTCTTTGGTCTTCTCGTTTTAGGCATTTGGTCATAACGACTCAGGGCTTAGGTCTCTACGTTGTTAACCTTCGTGTGTCACATTTAATTTTACGAACATACTAGGTGTGATACTTTGCAATGCAGACAGTAATATGTGACTTTTTAGTACCAATTGGTCGATTTTTATCTAGAGGGTGCTTTTATTGGAGTTAATTTATACTTAAGTTGATAAAGCTGAATCATCGTTTATTCAACGAAGTTTGTTCATCCTTAAGAAGCTAATTTGGCTGAATTATTTGTAGCTTGATACAATTGATTCATTGTTTAGATCATTTGGTAAATATATGTTAACTAGATATAGCTAACCCATAAGTAAAATAATAGAGTAAATCACTATTCACTTTATACACTTAATCTACTGTAAAGGTAATAGAACGAATCACTAAATTTGATACACTTAACCTATCGCTAAGTCAACATATCTAAATTTCTGTCACTTTGATACTCTTTATTCATTCCCAAGTTGGTGGCTTGAAATTTATTGCTGAATTCCATATAAGATACAACACGTAAAGTAGCCAAGTACACATAGCAGAACTTACGCTGTCAGCAGCACCGCTATAACGACTTAACTAGTTTGAAAATCTTGCCTCGGGACGGATA
>JACJUY010011594.1:0-11814 GCA_014220935.1 Platorchestia sp. MABIK
AGTGTAGAATTATGTTCACAAAGGTGTGCTTCCTGGTATGGTACCATTATGAAAGTTTTTTTCCCATTCAAGTACTATTATGGAAATATCTTTCCTAGAGTGGGTTTATTATGAAAGTACATGTATTATGGTACTATTATGGAAATATCTTTCCTTGGTATAGTATTATACGAAAGTATCTTGTATTCAGGTATTATTTTGGAACTATCATTCATAGTGTGGTATTATTATGAAAATATATTTTCTGTGTGCTTTTGAAATCATGGTATGATTCCATTCTAGTTGGGGCATTATTACGAGAGTTTCCTACCTGCAGTGAAATTACATTCCAAGTGTCATTGCTGCTGCGATTTTATTTCGTAAAAACTTATCCTCCTACTTTGATGCATGTCAGTAATTCAAACCATTTTCAATTCTTCACACACGAGAGGAAAAATATGCATGCGAATACGTGAGCTTGTTCCGCGAAATCTTGAAATCTGCAAGTCATTGTACTCATAAAATCATGGGAGTTGTGCAATCGTCGTTTCAACTTGTGTAAATGAAAGCTAACTTTTCAAGTACAGTCAATCGAACGCTAAACACTTCAACAATAACTTTAAAAGTTACGTAGAAATGTACTGACTTGCGGTTTTAATTTAACCTTACAGTCAGACGTTGAACCACACTAAGTCAATTCAAACACATGGGGCAGACATTTATAATGGCTAATCATGAGGGTTGACCACGACTAGCTGGTTATTTTTAGCTCGCAACACATCTCTTTCACGCGCTAGATAAAGCATCGGAAATTAGGTACAACGGTATGACGGCAAAATAATGGACAAAAATATAAAAGACGATTTTCAACTTGATGAATTTTTAAATATGAGCTACAGGATATTTACGAGTATTTGTTTTTTTGAGAATTGCAAACTATCATCATGAAGGAGATAAGAAAAGTTGCGCGAACCAACTTTGACATAAACCGCAGCTTGCATCAGCCTTGTAACATTACGGAGAACATTTCCTGGTTAATTTCTACGTCCACCGGAAGAACAAAGATATGAAAAATCGTTATGGCTTTTTCAATAGAGGCATTTGTTCTCACATCACCTATACGGCCCGCACACTCGCCCTGGATAGCCGAATGCAGTGTCGAGCGTCTTGTGCTTCCGGGTCGCTGTCTGAAGAGCGTAACCTACGGACGCCAGAAACTTGCAAGCAGCGGAAACGTTGCGTGCTGACATTAGGTCCATAATTGGATGGCTAGCATGCGAGGGCACTAAATGTTACGATTGAAACTCACATTTTATGCTTTAAATTAAAGGGTCAAGCGTAAGATGTTTCCATCTAAATGCGTTCATTCACTCACAAATCTTAGATATCAGATTGAAACTCGTAAGATCGGCCGTTACCTGATTTTCTATTATATGGAGCATGTCTGAACGTTTCTTCGAAGAAACACATAGACAAGTTATGTAAGAAAGTTCATGAGATGTGAACACGTCTAGTTGACGGGCGGTCTAGTTGATCCAAATGACGCGTGGTCTGATTTAAAGGATAATGATGGAAGTCAACTCCGAAAAATTACCGGAAGATTTTTTAAGACATCCTTCAACTCTTTAAACTACGAGTGTGATATGAATTATGTACGTCATGAATCCACACACTTTTCTTTGTGTAAAAATTTTACGTTGACTACAAAACTGTCTTAGCTCTGTAGAAGAATTTGGGGGTGAATTAAAAATGCATTGTCACTGTAAATTTTGTTGGATTTCTGACGCTCTGAAGCAAAAGTCATTGATTCAGCTTCTGTTCGTACATTAGCAAGGGAATGAGTCACAATTCTACTGTCAAATTATGAGTCTCGATCTTCTTGTGCAGCCTGTGATGAGAACTTGACCCTTCACCACGCGACGCACCATGCATGGTACAATTACTGTAGTTATCTATGGTTGCGATTATGGTTGCTGAACATTGCCATAATTGTATTCTTGACAAGGTTGCTATAATTTCCATAATTGTGAGATTACGCCCTCTCAGGAAACTCAATCACTCTTCGCAGCCTCTTCAAGTGGAATTGTTCTTCTGCTGTGAATTCAAAGACGTCATTCTGGCTCGCGTTTCGAAATAAATTCCGCAGGAAGGATAAAGTTTGACAAACGATGGACATTTTTAAGATGACGATGTATATGATCAGATAACCCAAACTTCCGCAGCTGTTTTTGATCTTATTTCTTTCGCCTTGTACATCGACTTTCGAAAAAACTCGTCGTTTCAATGGGAAATCGCATCATTCTATGTTGTATTGACCATAATATGTAGTATATGTCCACTGAACATTCGAAACTTTTGCGATTAATGGCCGTATACTTCAAAGATTTTCAATATCAGAAACAGCAATTTAAGGAAATGTCAGTTAACATTTTTAAAAGCAACATATTCTGTCTACTTCATGGTAAAATTTAAAATTTTTGAAAATTTTTCTGCATGTTGAAACTAATACGTACTGCAAAATCTGATTTGAATTTCCATTTTTTTGGTTTCCATGTTTTTTATGCTTCATGTTTTAACCTGACGAATTAACTCCGCTGAAAAAAACAAGTTTCCCAATCCAAAAAAGCACAGAAAGCGGCGTCCTATTAAACTCATTCCTCAAAAAAAAAACAATACTGGAAATATCTGTTTTAGTGTTTAATTTATTTTAGGATATATTGTTTGAATATCTAATGAAATTTTCAAGCTTTAATTGATATGTTCAGTAACATTGCTTCAGCACAGAACAAACAGCCATAGCAGGGTATACAGCTGTAGAACAGCACAAAGAGCTGCAGCACAGCACAAGCAGCCATAGCAGGGTGTACAGCTGCAGCACAAGACAAATAGCTGCAGCATAGCATAAACAGTTGCAGGGTATACAGCTGCAGCATAGCACAAACGGCTGCAGGGTATACAGCTGCAGCATAGCACAAACTGCTACTGGGTATACAGCTGCAGCACAGCACAAACAGCTGCAGCAGGGCCACCCACTGGCTGCACATCACCCAGCTCACCCCCCACTGGGAGGGTGACAGCCTCGCTATTTACACCACACTCGAGGAAGCTTCGTTTCTCCAGCAAGGGCGGAGTGAGCGTCTGGAAGGAGTAGCGTTCGCTCAAGGTAGGTCACGCCTTGATATAGCCTTCTCTAAACTGCCTATCTTTTCCATCTCAACTTAGGTGTGCCGCTCGTAATGATCAACTTATTTGTGAGAAAAATTTGTTAATATAAAACGTAAAGAATATGCTGTATAGTTAGTTTGTAAGATTATTATTCGTGATGGAAATGGGTAATTTTGTCTTCGGGGCAAGTAAACTTTTTGGAATCTAGTTTTTAATTAAACCAGTAGCAAAAAAAAACATGCGTAAAAACCGAACCGAAATGTTGTTGGGTAATGTAAAGTTGATGCATTCACTTTTCAACAATAAAATCGGTTGGAAAATAACTTGATTCATTACTGAACTTTTCCCATTTACCATCTCAGATTAGCGTTTTTGGTCTTTCTAATTTCGTGTTATTGATTTTTCTAAATATTTGTCCTGGCTAGACCGGGTATCCACCACTCTGCTTCATCATTAATCAGAAGCCATTTGAGAACCCATTGTTGAACACGTCATATGTCAACTTGAATATGACCCTGTGTTGAACATGTCATGTGTCGACACCTTAATATTACCCTACGTGGAAAATGTCATGTTTCAGTCTGAAAAAAGCCCAGTGTTGAACATAATTATCATGTACGCCAAAACATCCTTCTTTGAATTTTTACTCCAATAACTTCTTCCTCGTCTTCCGTAATTCACGTTCTTCTAGGACTATTCTTCATCTTTCTTTTTCCAATTTTCATCAGTTCATCGATTGTAACTTTAGTTTAGCATTGTTATGATAAGATCATCTCGTTGCCACCTTTTGTGCCCTGAAATATTCATGTATTGATCGTAACGATCAGTGAGATGTATTTCAAGAGTTTTAAAAATAACCGTTTGTCATGAGTTTCAAATATTTACATTTTCGCATCAGTATGATAATGTCTTACTTATTTAATAAAATTCTTCCCTAATTTTGAATGCTAACTTTACTTACGTCATCACCATGAAGAAATATAACTATCAAACCAATGGCATTTCTTGAAATGAGCCTGCGTTTAAACTTCCCTTGCCTGTTCCATGAATACTCAATTCCTGTTAATATTATCCAACGCATTACTACTTGCGTTGTGCGACCCTTAACACATCAAGTTCGTCCTAGGCATCTCCCTCTTAGCTAACGTCCAATGCTACTCCTACGCCACGCGTTAAAAAAGACGCCGACAAGAATTTAAAAAAAACGCGAGACGCAATTCCCATCCCTCCAGCTGCCAGATGAGCCTTTTTTCTGATTAAAATTGAAAATTCAGGGCTTATTTAAAAAACAACATAAAGTTCATCTAGCATCTGGCACACAAGGTGTCCAGATGCTGAATGCTCTTTCAGTACAAAAATCATTTTAAAACGCTCGAACTTGAGTATATTGGCAAGAAAAATTCCTATCTGGGTACGCTCATCTCTCCTACAACGCCTGACCTTGGTTGGGACGCGCCTGTGCCATTTGACCTATCGGACAACGGCACGGAACGATCACCGCTTCTTTTATAACTCATAGAGAAAAAGAACCCTGAGCGCTCAATAAGTAACGGCGCGATGCATTCGCAGCTCTGCGGTGACCAGGAAGGGCCTTTATGAAGTGACCTTTGCCGAAATTTCCGCGGTGCAATTCAACGAAGCTTTACTACCTTATTAATACAATTTCATGAATGGGTACTTTTTATGATAACAAAAATGAGGATTAAGTATCACAGGGCGGCAGAAGAACACGTAGTCATGAAGTTTTGAAGTTAAAATTAGAATCGTGGTCGAATTGTGATTGGTGTTATTTTTAGCACGTTTTTGGGCTGTCATGGAGACCATCTGTTTTATTTGGAGTGTCAGCTCTCCGCAACTGACAAGATCAATAGATTTAGAAGCTATTTTTATGAATTATCATAAGGATTAAGTCGTCTATGAAGTTAGAAGAATGTATGACGCGGCCTAAAAGTATGACTCAAGTTTGCCTGCGAGCATAGATACTTACATAAGTCCAAAGTATTTTGCCGAATTTTTCCATTGTTTCTCTGGAAAAGACATCAAACTGAAAAAAAAATTTAAATTTCTGACTGAAAACTCCTGTATACGACCATTTTTTTCACTTAACATTGGGAAAAGTATATGGTGATGGAGAGCATCACACTATGCTTTTCCAGTTTTTTCATATGTCGATAGATAACACTCATGATAGACGACTTGAAAATGTACCCATCTATGAGTCAGTTGTGTTCTGAAGACCTCATGTTTGTCATCACCAACTGCCTGACTTCAGGGCAGAAACGCACGCGCAGCTGAGCTGGAATACCTTAAAGAATTCATAAACAATCGCTCAATCATTGTCAGGAAAAAAATGAGAGAGAGAGGAATTATTTTACCTCTGTCAAAACTCTGGCATGAAACTTCATCGAGATTTTTGAAGCCACGTTCCTTCAATCCTGAGGTAGTTCTTACGATATCAAAATCGTTGTGAGGAACATTTTTTCCTAAAATTATTTTTCGTGAGTGATTGAAGTTTTTACATTTGTTACTGAGAGTTACATTTAAATTCCCATTACATTTAACACATATACCCTGTGTACACTGAAGTAGAGTCAGACGCGTCATAATAAATTTACAAAGATAAAACACAGGTTTGATCATAAAATAAAACCTCGATTATAAATGGTCATTATAAATAAAAATTCATGTTTTTTGTTCCTGCTTATATAAATACACTTTGACTTGGTAATTTCAACTTGAAATTAAATTTCTTCCATCAATTTTATATATGATATTATTTGAGTTTTAAATAATTTTATATTCTGTACTATTTAAATTTTAAACAAATCCTTGTAATATATTTAATAATGCTGGTTTAGACTGCCTCTTCAATCCTAGCGAACCATGAGAGTCGAGTCAAAAGTAATTTTAATGTTTTTGCAGGAAATTCAAACAGAAAATTAGAGTTCCCGTTGATGCATCCCGTGCACGCATGATGTAACTGGGAGAAGTTAGGACCATCATACTAGCAAGCATCAGCCCAATAGAAAACTTAACATGAATGAAGAGTATGGGTTCTGAATTTAATTAATCAGCGAGACGAGTAAACGATCACTATGCAGAATGTACGAGGAAATAATAATCCTGATTGTAATAGTGATTGTTAAATATTTTGGCCTTTCAGTCCACCCCCTTGAAGTGGCACCATTTCATCACACACCACACCTCTGGGAGACATGACTGCGCACTTCCTGTAAGGTCTTCCACTCATCCCTCCGATACGCTCACAGTACTTTAGAACGATCTTCTACGATGGATAACCCAAGTTACACTAGCCGTCCTTGTTCGTACGGCCATGAATCATAAGCAATTAACCAACAATGTGCTCAAAACCGCAGATGTCTTGAATTAGAGCAGCTTGTCCTCCACGCAGCTCTGGTCCGTCACCTCCCGCCGCAGCCTTGGCATTCACCGCGCAGGCGCCGCAGAAGACTTTAAAAAAGTCGGGAAAAAATGGGCATTTTGCTATAATGTTCCAAGTACTGCACCCACTGACTCATTCTTTTTGGGTATTTCAGGTCTGGAGTGGCAACATTTCTTGATGACCACATTAACTTATTTGGGAATGTGTGCCGTACGCCTGGGAAACTCCAACATAAAAAATATGCGCAAGAATAGTGATGACAGAACAGCATGCGAAAGAGTGTGATGTGAGTAACGTGATCGGTTCTCAAAAATTATGAACAGCCTTCCGTTGGTTGCATGCATGATTTGCTGGTGACATAAAAATGTGTTTGTATATATGTCTGCGTGCATGTGTCTGAAGAAATGTGTTTTTGTGTTGGCAAGCACATTCTCTGTTGAAGGAAACAAATTGTGATCAAGATTTTGACGCTAAAAATGTATTCAAGAATTTTTCGTTTTCGGTGAGGTAATTTTTTTTGTTTCTGTACTAACGATTGTGTATTGGTACAGCAAAGTATTAATCATCAAATGGTTATACATTGGCTATTCTTTTCATGAAAATTTCCTAGAAATCAATAGATTTGCAGTTAGCCTTTGTATATTTCACTTCTTTGATAGAAAAATTCTTCGAATTTTGTTTTAGTTTCATTTCAGTGAGCAGCAAAAAAAATTCAGTGGTTAATGGCGAATCATTCGGATCTCTGAGGGTTCTTTTGTCTTTCATTTTCATTCAAAAATTTTGTGGTATAAATTGCGGTTTTGACGACCCGCTGAGTACAGTTCCAAGGTAATAAATAATTATAGAACATGCCTCACAAAATTTGAAAATAACATTTCCCGTTTACGCTAATTTTTTATTTAAATTTTGTTCATTTCATTAGTGCAAATACATGTTGGAAATTATGTGAATGGCTCTAGCACGAAATAACTTTAATGTCATTTCACATTCAGATCATTTTTAGTGTACAATTAGATATCAATCTGGATTAAAATGCTTTTATCAAAATGAGATTCTCATGCCAAGGCCAAAATTAAACAAATGAATCCGCAATCGCCTTTTCATGAACATGTGTATATGTATGTTACTGTTCAACCTCAGAAATGTGCTTATTCCTCATGATATGAATGATTCCCAGTGATAGTTTTAACACGAACAACTCGCCAGTATTTTAGGCATTATTCAATGCGCCAGTTAGAGTAAATACAGAACGACTACTACCGAAGTAAGGTGATTTTATAACAGTATAGAGCAACGAAAATTATTTAGATCAGAATTACACTTTCGTATTCAATTATGAAATTACCCGCAAGCATAGAAAACAAAAATCATCATTTTTTTAATGCTCGATATTTAAATATGTACGCGACGCCTGTAGGCATAAAACAATTAAAAATTAAGAAGATTTTCTGCGAATATATACCACTACAAACTGCATCGTTTTTATGAGTAAGTCAGCGATAATGATGTTTGGTAACCGCAAACTTGAGCTAAACTGAATAAAATTCAAACTGAAACAAAACTCAATTGTAAAACAAATTTATATGAAAAATAAACTTAAATTAAACTAAATGAGCTTCTTAGATCAAACATTTCCGCTAAAATAATATAACTGTAGATACTCCTAGAAATTCTAAATGCTCAATTTTTATGAAACTTCCTGCCATTATCATGGCCGGATCGAAGCAGTATAGGACGTCCACCTTGTGATAATAGATTTTCAGCACAATTTCATGTAATAATCACTGTTAATAATAATTCCGCATTGTCTGAGTGTGTTCGGAGAACAATCACCCTGATGAAGTATCTTATATTCTTCCGTCTTATAATCGAGATAACGTCCGTGAGAAAGTTTCCCAAAGTAGATCAGGAAGCAATTGTGTCACGCTATATTTTCCCGTGATATTTGCGTGCCAAGCCTCGTTGGACACGTGGGAGCGAGCGCAACATTCTCAGAACAACCGAGTATCGAGAAGCGCCTAAAAACCACGCATTCTTGGCGCTCTAGTTATCACCGCGGACGCTGTTCTTGTACAACCTTCGCAATTCGTGACATTGTGAGGCTCCTGCTTTTTGCTCTTGAGTCTGGCCTTCACACTGAAATTTTCAGAAAAATGTACGAATCAGAAACACAAGTAAGAAGTGGTGCATTCTACGGAGGTTTAAACTTTGTTAATATGAGTTCGTTTTGATGGTGGACAGCTTGAGACGCTGTTACTGCAATTACTCCTCGTTAAATTACATTAATTTGAGAAAATCATGCTAATACATAGAATGAGTCAGCAACAAATGAATTACACCCATGAATGCTCTAAATTCAAATGGAAAATCTTTGTAGAAGTTTTTTTGGTTTATCAATTGACTAGTTATGGAAATATTGTACAACAGACATATAAATCCATAAAGGACATGAACTACCTGTTCAGAGTAATAGCTCGGATGGCATTTTAAATGTTAGCAAAGAACTCAATTCCACTTAAAATTGGCAATGTCCTTTTATGTCCCGGTGTACTTCGTCTGTGGTTCAAAATCATAAAGATTATAGGTCGGGATAAAAAATCGCAAGAAACTATGGTCTTACAAACCTTCATGAGTGTTTTTATACGGTTTTTAAACGCCTTCAAATTACCACAGAATTGGGATTTTATTCAGCAATCTTAACGCTTGATTTTAAGATATAAATGGAATCTAGACCACGTTTGTTGAAACGGAAAGTGAAGGCTCGAAGAGGTAGGCGCAGTTGGCCTTGACTGCAAACGAGATGTGTTAGATGACACTGCGATATGTACCTCATTGTGACATAGCTTCGGCAAAATTCGAACTGCCGACGGCTTTCTGTGTAAAAATACTAGCAAACTCGAATTAAAATAATCAAGACCTTCCTTGAAAACATCTACAAAATCGGCATTGTCACTTCCTCGTCTCCATCGAATTTTATCGTTTTGCGCTGACATTGCAGCAGTCGCTCTCGTTAACTTTAGAGCAACTGAGCGCTATCCGAATTTATATTTTTTGTACAACAGAGGCTAAAATGTGTACGCAACATGAGGAAATTACGGATGGATGCGTAGGTAATTATATGAAGGTACAGAAAACACTAGGTCTCTTGTACTTTGATCAGTGAAATCGAAAGTGAAATTCGCTGCGAACGTCCGATAGCAACTCATGGAAGGTGGGACACCTGAACTTGCAAATCGTCCTTACGGGAAATTCATTTTAAACTTTAAAATTCAGTTGAGTTAATATGAAACATTAAACGCTGCTGATTAAATTAAATTCGGAATAAAAGTTTGACCCCATGAAGTGTGAATAGTCTTATTTTAAACAATGCTTGGGTAACAAAAAATTTACACGGGGAAAGTTTTCATGAGTGAGATCGATTCAAGCTTCCTGGTATCGTTTTTGCGGAAAATTACAAGGCTTTTCAATGTGAAAGTTCAGCCCTGAGTAACAATGATACAGTGTGGCTCTCTGAGACACCATCGACAGCGTGATTTTCTCTTGTACAATACTTTTTGCGATAGACAAGAAAAGCAAAGACTATTAAATGAGGGCCCTGTCGTTGTTGAAAAAGTATGAATAGAAATACGTGTTCATTCTTAAGTTGAGGAGCATTTGGAAGATTCTTTAACAAGTTTTTGTGGTGCCAAGCGATGAGTACTTCTAATTTAGCTAGTTAACTATCATCCTCGCCACTGACCAGTCTGCACTTCATCCATGGTCGGCTGATCTTCGTGCTGGAGTTGTGTTCGTCAGGGCTGCCAGGTCGGCATTTTTTCTCGGCAAAATTATGGAATTCCGCCTTTTAAGATAAATGTATAATGGAATGATGAGCTGTATTTATGGCTTAATTTTAATATAAAAAGGATCTGATTTTGTCAAGAAAAATTCTGCCTGCCAGTTCCTTGTAGAGCGCTGCGTGACGTGCAATCGCCAGATGAATATTGCCAGACTTTCTGAGAAAATTATCCCGCTTGAAAGATACATTGATGTGAGATGAAGTTTAACCTTTCCGACAAGTAATCCTGATCTTTATACAGGTGGGAAGCAGGCTAAACTACTTAAATTAAAGCCAACTGAAACTCACTGAAGTCACATACACACTAAGTAATACATAATCACACTCAAGGCACCATCATGTCTCAGTTTTGAACAGAACGTTTACCAACTTTCACTAGTTATTTTCAACATTTTCAGAGAAACTTTGACGAGGTACATCGGAGCCTGTTACAAATTTTTCTCTGGTTGATTTGTTGCAGTTTCGATGCATTGATTTTTCCGAATTTTGTATTCCCCATTTCATTCTACAGCTCGTAAACAGCAAATAGAACTAAAAATGGAAGTCCAAGTTCAATCCTTGATAAGCAACTCAGAAACTCGTAGCAGAAATCAATTATTATTCTTGACTGCACACTGCAAGCATCAATTAGCAAATTCACTAGAAAAAATTCAATTGCAATTAAAAAGTAAGTTCATTCTCTCAGTGGAGTATTTATGAATCATGTTTAACTTCCTGAACGAAACTTCAGCATCTGATCAAACGTGTTAATGGCATAATGAAGCAGGCCTGTAATGGCTTGATGAAGCAGGCCTGTAATGGCATAATGAAGCAGGAATGGCATAATGAAGCAGGCCTGTACTGGGAGAATGAAGCAGGCCTGTAACCGCATAATGAAGCAGGCCTGTAATGGCATAATGAAGCAGGTCTGTTAGGCATAATGAAGCAGGCCTGTAATGGCATAATGAAGCAGGAATGGCATGATGAAGCAGGCCTGTACTGGGAGAATGAAGCAGGCCTGTAATGGCATAATGAAGCAGGTCTGTTAGGCATAATGAAGCAGGCCTGTAATGGCATAATAAAGCACGCCTGTAATGGCATAATGAAGCAGGAATGGCATAATGAAGCAGGCCCGTAATGACATAATGAAGCAGGTCTGTAAAACATAATGAAGCAGGCCTGTAATGGCATAATGAAGCAGGCCTGTAATGGCGTAATGAAGCAGGCCTGTAATGGCATAATGAAGCAGGCCTGTAATGGCATAATGATACGGGGTTGTAATGACACAATGTAGTAGGTTTGTTATGGGATAATGAGGCAAGTATTTGACGAGATGATGAAGTAGCCATTTGATGAGGTGATGAAGCAGCCATTTGATGAGGTGATGAAGCAGCCATTTGAGGAGATGATGAAGCAACAATTGAAAGAAATGATGAAGCAGACATTTGAA
>JACJUY010011596.1:5059-16154 GCA_014220935.1 Platorchestia sp. MABIK
TGACAGATGAACGACTCCATTCCTGGAATTGGCTGCAATGAGGAGAGGTTGGAGTATCGCTGTAAGTCTCCGCAAAAAAGAGAGATCAAATATGGGGCCCCGTCTCAACTAAATGGCGCCATTAAGAATAAGTGATTTTTACTTCTTTCTAGATCCGTCCAGAAACATTTAACTATTATTTCAAGAATGAAAAATTACATCATGCGAACTGATGGTTGTAAAATGTTTTTTTTCTGTTTTGATGAGGTGAAAAGTACATGTATCCCTCAAAAACTAGAACACGCCTTAAGACAACTTGCAATCAGTACTGATCATACTTGCCACCAAAATACACATCGTCAATTGATGATTGTAGTCAAGTGCTCGAAAAGATACATTGGTTACTTAATACTTTACAGAAACTTGAAAATTTGAAGTTTTAGTTGAAGGATCCATGAAATTACGGTCTTTGCTTTAGCAACAATAAAATGAATGTATAAGTATCCAAGTTAAATGACATTCGAGCACAGACTTGCACAGATGCAGTCGTTTAGTTGTTAGCGTCTTTTACCATCAAAAAAACATCCATAAAACGAATAACGACACACTTTTTAGAAATAAACTTTTCGTCTGCGATGACGGTGAACAAGTGTGAGAGAGTTCACGGGTTGCTCTAGCAAGCACTTGAATCGACTTTAAAAATAGAACTTGTGTCAAAAAATCGAACATTTCGAGAGACTTCGTATCTAATGGGAACAATGGAATGTCACTCGGGCGAAAACCCTTCTTCTTTTCATTACTTAATTTCAGGTTGGAATTACTTGCAAATAAATTTCATAAATAGCCTTGACTGAACAATTTCAAGTAATTCGTAACATATTTTTAGAAAGGAAAATGCAATGGAAGAAGAGTCAAACTAATTTATATATATACATTAGTTTGACTATTCTCGCATTTTCGATCATGAGATTTTACAAAAAGAGGAAGAGATTTTGAGAATTTACATTATTCCACCGACCTACAAATATATACTTAACTATAAATACCCTTTAAGTTTGTTTTTATAGGAAGATAAATTAATTTTAACGTGAAAGGGGTTATAGAATTTGCCTTGCCATTCTTTTTAGCAGTAATTATTAGTCTTTAATACCTTGAAATAAATCCCGAAAAGGTTAAATTCACGGATGTGTAGGTGTACCGTAAACTAGTTTTTATTTTCACGAGTAGAATAAAAGCTACATTATCAACAAAGATGTTAAGGGCATGCATGCGTGGATCTGATAGTTCTTTAAAAAAAGGAGTGCCAGAATTGCAAATATTTTACGATTACAAGTAAGGACATTAATTTTCCACCACTGAAAGAATAACAGTGTTAGAACTATGCTTCTGCGTTCTTGTTCAAAAAATTTAAACACAAAACGTTCATTCCGTGCACAAATAAATACTAAAATTCAAGTGAAAACTTCACAGGACAAGCATTACAACAATCATAATACGTAACTACGCGTGAGATCACAGCAAGGATTTAGCTCAAACTTCTACATCAGTTGAGGATTTAGTTCAAGGATTTCCCTCTCACATTTGTGCTTCTCTGCTGCGTTGAGAAATTGAGCAGTGGCAATGAGAGCAATTCTCACTGAGACGATTAAAATCACACACCGTAAATTGAGCCAACTGCTCGCTTTGCTCGGGCCTGAGCTACGCTATGCCTTCGTTAAACGTCATTCTTCATCAAAGGCACAAACACTGGAGATCAACAAGAGAGGTGGGGCTGATTAACAGGCTCCTGGGCAAAGCGCTCTGCGATTTAATCTGGCGTTTCAAACGAGTAAATTTCAACACCAATACCGTGCATTGCATAAATAGTTTCTATTCACCATGGAAGGGTGCAATGGAAGGGTGCAATGTTCCGAGTATATGTTTGGAACTATATTCGCTCTAATCAGACTCTTGATGTTTGCGTCAGATATCATCTTGTTACGCTAGCAATAGGCTTTGGTTTGAATAGGAATTCTGTAGGTGTAGTTCTTGAGGTTCTGTAACGATTTATATTTTTTGCTAGCTGATTTAGGTGTGCTGGAATGAGACAGAAGGCTCATGCATTCTCTTCGGTCTCGTATCGACTCACAAAATTTCAGTCATGGTACTCATTATTATCGCAATCTAGCTTAGAATTATTGCGTTACTCTGCAAATACAATTGAGACAGAACTTTTGCCTTGATATTTTAATGATTGTGTAAAATTTACACTGAGTCAAAATTTGTCCTACAAAACACTGAAAAATTATTTTACCATGCTTGTTCTGATTTCTCCATAAAAAATATTGTGATGAATTTTAAATTTCTGTCTTTCAAGTTTCAAAATTCCCTGACCGAGGCATTTGAGTTAAAGATTTTCTTTAATACGATTGAGAACAATTCGTATGTTAATAAAGAGTCGTAATAGTTAAGAAGTATACCCTAATCTTCAAAACATTGAACCATGTTCGGAACTAAAATGCTAAACTGCCATGACACAGTATAAAAGTTTAAGTTTAATCGAAACGATAATACTGGCCCGAAAACCTCAGTAAACCAAATCCGTTGGTTCTGAAGCTTGTTTCCTCATTTACTTACCTATCGATTTGAAGATTTATTTCGAAAATTCAAGTTCATTGAAATATATTTTTTGGCTTTACAATACTTCTGTTAATTTTTTTAAGGTTGCTTTGTTCTTTAGATTATATGATCGTTTTTCTCCATAGACTTGTACATTTATGAATTCTTTGTTCGAAAAGTCACGAAGTATTCGTTAATGAACAATAGCATATAGCTACACAGAGGTTGATGGTCATATGCTGGCTTCGTCCAAAAAATCATAATCTATTTCTCAAAGAACTTTTAAATAGAACAACACACATGCTAATGGTCGAATTCCCTAGTTTAACAGTTATTCCCTTAATTATCTCTGAAAAAAGTGTATTTCGGAGTCGAGCAGAAAAAAAAACTTTCACTTCTGCTTGAGAAGTAGCGATCGTAGATTTCCAAGTCCTTTGTTATTAAATGGAAGTCTAATTTTATTTTTTTTTGGCTGCTAACAACTAACCGCGCAGCAAGAAGTCTCGCAAAATGTTGTATGTATGTGTTTTTCACAATTAAATATTGAAATGCAAATAATATTGGGAGATGATTACTCATGGCTAATAACAGTGTTTGATTTAAAAAGAACACATTTTCTATTTTCTCTATTTCCGTTGCTGTTAAGCTTACATGGTACAATATTGTGTGCAATGATTAAAAAATGTCCCCATGTTCTCTCTTGGATGTTTAATCTGTCGAATAATGTTGTTTGATCGCAAGATTCTCCTGAACTTCCAAGTGACTGAAACGAAAAACCATTTTTCGAGGCAAATGTCAGTCACAAAGAATCGCTTAAAAATGCAAGACTCGAGACAGATTGAATATTTTATGTTCAGTCGAGCATAAAATTATTTTGAAGCTGAACGTGAATGTACGAAACATGAATAAAATGCAAAGTAGGTTGCCCTTTTAAAATTTTCTTGAACCGCAGTAGTTGCAGAATTATTGTCGACTTATCAGTTTTCAAAAAATTTTGGAGGTTGAAGTATTTCATTCCCCACGGATAAGGTTGTGTAAGTTTTCTTGACTAGAAAGGGAACGGGCAATTAGGGCCAAATCTTTCTGCTGAAAAGTCAAGATTGCAATTTTAACTGCTCCATAAGCCTTTGTTAGGTTAACTTGTAGGGGGAATTTTTCGAAGTTTTTTTCCTCAGGTGACAAAATTATTGCATCAAAATCTTCACTCAAAATACCAAATTTTCATTGGGCAATGGTCGGTCTACTCAAACTAAGAAGTGTTCTTGAACAGTGTCCAAACACAATTTGCATTTAAATTGAATTAATCTAACCCAACATTGGGACGAGCTTGCTCAGCAGTCAGAAATATTTTTCATGCAAATATTTGACCATTTAAATTAAATCGTCTGTGTGCTAATCGATGTGGTGAGGGAACTAAGGAGAGAAACTGAAGTCAATGACTCAAATTATCAATAAAAAACCCTGAATTGAAAGATACCTACATGTAACAGTACACAATAATAATCGAACACCGATTTAGAGTCATTTATTTCCCGTGTGTGGCTGTGAAACAGTATCAGAAGTAAACTACATATATAGAAAACGAACATATCAACCGAAATTAAAACTTCTTAATGGCTTAGAGGCGTTCAAAAAACAGCATTAGAAATGAACTACTTATCTTTCAGACGACGAAATGAACTCAAATTAAAACTTCTTAATCGCTTGGAGTCGTTCTGTGTCATCAAAAAAAGCCTACGTCATTTCTATAAGTATGTATAGTGAAGCCACAGTGATCGCGAGAAATTATATCTCTGGAAGAATGCACCAACAATTTTCCCAATAAAACCACTTGATCCTTCTACATCATCTTCAAGCCAAGATGCCATAACACGGAGTTCTAAAAAATAGCGATAACTTTTTAGGAATGCCGAGCATGCCGGCGGAATCTGGTCTAGAAGAAGTCTCATCTCTGTGGATGGCGAAAAATTCCCCCGCAAGCGTCGCCCTTGTACGTGACTTCCGGTTGTTACGGTTGTTGTGCTCTCAGGGGGGCGATGGGTCACTGAATTCGCGTTTCTTCCGGTACGTTGTTAAAGGACCTAACCACTGAATTTGTATCTCTTCAGTTACGTTGTTCAAGCACCTAACCACTGAATTTATATTTTTTTTGGCGTATTGTTTTTTACTCAACCACCGAATTTGTATCTCTTCAGGTATTTGTTTGGGACCTAACCACTGAATTTGTATCTTTTAAAATGTACTATTATGCGACTTAATACCTGAATTTGCATTCCTTCAGGCTTGTTTTTTAAGAACTTAATTCTATTTTTAGGGAAGTAATTCTCCCTTCAGCGATCAGCATGCTCTTATTCTGATAAGAATCAGTAACAATGAGTGGTGACAACAAAAGCGTTCTCTTAAGCTTTTCAATCTCAAATGAAATAAGTAAAACAACATTAAAGACTATTGTAATTAAAACTGCTCTCAGAAGATTATTTGAAACTATAGTCGCTGGATTATTAACGCAATATATTTTATATGACTCAGAAAGTTTAATATGATAAGCTATAATTTGCCTACAGCAATTTATTCTATGTTAAGAATAGGAAAATAACTTATAATGGCATTCGTCATGCAGAAAAAGCTGTATATCTTTGCTTAGCCTGAACTGAAATAAAGTTGGTTGAAAAAGCTACTGCAAAAAGTTTCTCAAAATCATCAGCAGGAGTGGGAAAATTGAAAGATTTGTAAAAGTAGAAAAGTTTCGGTTCAAATTGAAGTGAAAGTCAACGATATTTTGAAGCAATGAGGCATGCAAGAAGAAACATTCCGAAACGTGGCTTTATTATTCCAGTTTACCGTATCATTTTGTGGACAAGTTCTCGTATTATTTTTTAAGCTATAAATAAAATTAACTGATGCTAATTTTGTACAAAAAATAGGTTATTCGCCAACTAAAATATCATCATGCACATTTTGTGTAGAAATTCTTTCCCTCATTCTAGAACTTGCATCATCATTTGAAAATATTTATGTAATTTTTTATTGTTCTAGATGTCCATACAGTTTTATTTTAAAATGCAACCTAAATAAGCTCTGTTTCTTATTTTTCTCCCAATCGCTTCTTCGAAGTTCACAGCCGAGTGGCTGTGAACCTCATTTTGATCTCTGTGACAATCTGAGGGCAGAGCATGTCGAATGACTGTGGTTGTGATCATGTGAAAATAAATCCAAAAATTTTGACCTAACCAGAATAAACAGTAATGGTAATAGTTATACTAAATTTGAAGGTTTTTCGTTATCCTGCAAAGTTGCAATTCTTCTGTTACAACAGTTACAAAAACCGGCTAAATATTATCTTACATGGGAATGAATACTAACGAAGTCATAGAATGCGTGTCAGACTAAAGTATCGAAACGAAATTCATGAGAGGAAACGTAGTTTTTGACTCTCAGAAATACCAAAAACTGAGATGATACTGCTATGCTTAAATTAAACCACAAGTTCATGAAATTTCCTAATGTGGGTAATGATCTTGTAAATCTTAGTCAAAACACTGATTCTACATCTCCTTATTTCTCGAATAACATATTTTTACCATTGAAAACAGAATAACATATTTTGTCAGGTCCTGAAATTATTTTTACCTGTATTGTTTTCAACTGCGACAATGGGACAAGGAATAGAATCACCCGTTCAGAAACACCCGTCAAATACAAAGCAGAGTCAGCAATGCTGTTAGTGGTGAGTAATTGGCGGGAATAGAATTAACCCAGCCGCCTCACTGCGATTTTGATCATCCCTCACCATATACGGTGGCAGCTGTACGTGTGTGGATTCATAGGCGGCTAAAATCGTAGACATCGTCTGAAATTTCCGTGCGCTCGAATATAGAATGTATTGAGAGCTTGAAATTTGATTTTTAGCCAAATTAAGGATTAAGAATTATAGAACAAGTTAACTGGTTTATAGGAGAAATAAAACCCACACATTCTCTTGAAAACTATCAAAATAGGCAAGTCGGAAGCTCGTTGTAAACAATTGGCATGATAAACTGAGAAAACAGTTTTCTAGGACACCTGACATTGTAAGAACTAATTTTTGGTCGTTTTTACAAACATTCCGTTGCTTTCTTAGCATTGAGAACCAGGGTTAAATTACTTGGGCAGTATATTTAAATTAGGTTGGACAAAGTTAGCAAATTACACTCAAACTCAGTAAGTCTGAGTTTGTACCAACTTTGTTCGCGCCAGGCTTCCTAAACGTCAAATTGATGTTCCCTGCACTGAGTTGTTTCTGTTGAAGCTGCAGTTGTTGGTGTGTTAGGGTCGAAAAATAAACATTTACATCATTGACTGCAGTGAATGGGTGCATTCACATTTCATGTTTGTATGTTAATAAAAGACATGTTTCATTTCCAATCGTCAGCGTATGTTAGCATGTTGACTACGTTTGCGCGATTGCTACAGTTGGTTGGGTTAGTTTGTAAGAAGTCGAACTTCCATCCTTTCTTATAAGTATGAAAAATATAATTTCATGCTAAATTGAAAACTTTTATGTAAAATCCATTTTGAAAATAGTAGTGAAATAACTAAAATCGTATTCGCTTATGTCGAAACGTAAGTAAGCAATTTTCCTCTTGGTACACATGTGTAATACAACGTTGTTATCATTTTTCTTTTCATGATCAATAAAATTAGGTTTCTTTAAAATGCGAAATCAAAAGAATGAATTTCATTCTACTTTAAAAGCACCATGAAACACATCACAGCCTGCATGCAAACATTAATGATTCAATTTCGCTTAAACTAATTTGGTTCTAGAAATAATTTCACGGATGAGCAACGCGTTCTCGGAGTTATTTATCATAATCACAGTTACTTTTATGCTTATTTTTACGAAAGATTTCGCCCGGGTTTGTGAAATGAAGATTTTAAATTATCTATATTTTGCTCGTTCATTTCTCAAGATCTAGGTCTAAGCGAACAAGTATTTAAACGCGAATCGAGCTTCTCGATATTCATTGGTTTCAAATTTACGAGTAGGCGACCCATTTATTAAGAATAAAATTGTGGGCTGCGCTCAGAATAAAATTAAATAACCACGGATCGGGGGCTTAGAAGCAAATGATGATGTGAATTGGAACTAGCCTATAAAGTGGCGCTACTTCCATCAACTTTATTCATCAGCTTTATTTAATCTATTTTTATTACACACGGGGTTGTTGTTAATGTGCACTCAATGATATATTTTCAAGAACAATAAGAAGAAATGAAAAGAATGTTAAAAGTGAAAAAAAAATTACGAATAAAATTACACCATCGTCAGGAATTACATGTTTACTAAATTGGTAAATTATTGTGTTGCAAAATTACCTTGAAGGTAATGCTGTTAGTCAATAACTTTTTGTACAATTAATGGCTTTTATATTTTTTCGAGCAGAAATAGCTAAAACTATACAAGGGTTTCAAATACTGTTCTGAGCGATGCGGATCGTATCGTTTAGTCAACACGAAGGCACTCCTCACATTGAAGAAAACATTTAAAAAATGTGGAATGTTTCACGTGAACTCTAGAGAAAACTTTTCTTTTACCCAACTATAGAATTACTTCTCACATTGTTTCTGTCCGTTGGAGTTTTTGAATACGATAAAAAAGTGCCAGTCTTGAATATCAAGGAAATTATATCGTCTGAACAATTTGTTTTCAAAAGTATACCTCCAATGGCTCCAATGACCAGAAGAATTGAATGGCAAATCATTCATAGGATTTTTTCATCTTATTTTGTAACTAAACAATCACCTCTCTTATTTTATCAAACTTAACCACAACTAACATTCAAATGCAAAATTAGGAAATCCTCCCTCTGAATGAAACAAGTAACAGCACTAAATGAAAATAAATTCAGCTTTCATCTGGAAATGTGAAGGGGAAAAATAGTACCCCTAAAAGTACAGGTCTGACTTTCGCAGCCAAAATGAAAGCCAGATGTCAGCTGAGATCATGTCGCTAACATTCATTCCTGTGCAGCCGAAGGAAAAAGGTTTTTACTTTTCTTCCCTGAGGGAAAGACATTTTATCTTAGAGCGAGAGACTGTCGAGCGCCTCAAAATAATGAAATACACGACATTTTGCGTGGCACTAACCCGAAGAGAATGAATTTCCTGCCTTAGGTTGGCTTCAATGAATAAAGAATTCTTCATAGCCATCTGAAAAATTTCTTGCACTGTTGTGCTCTATGAGGTTTTATGTGCGTATTCGTTGTATTGACGAACATAAATGTTGAGTTGTGAATTTTTTATACGAACATGTTTCGACAAACATTTTCAATGAATTTTGGTCTACTAGAGAACATGGTAAAACTTAAATCTGCTTATGTCCTGCCTCTAGAGTAAAGAGTAAATGAAAAAGAAAGGCATGCTTTTGGGCTCAAGATAAAGAGTAAGAATCATTAAAAATGATGATTGTACTATTAAATGATATGGTAAATTAATCACGCACATTTAGTTTCTTTGCAGACACCTACAATAAACCAACATGGACATTCAATAGTTATAAATTTGAAAAAATCACATCATGTGATGAATTTGTGCTACTTGCACATATATAAATACACATTAATAGACAATGAAATTCCCTGAATTTCAGTTAGCGTAACGTAAGAAGAGAACAAATTAGAACTAAGATGCCCAATGCCGTTTTCTAATCATTTTCTTACACTCGAATTCTTCCTCAAGACTTCCGCGATATCTCATCCAATTTACACGAACAACTTAAGCAAATCCTTCTTCAGGTAATAAAAGTATAACACAAAATTTATTAACATTCAAGGAACATTGGTTGAGATGTAAGGTGTAGCAAGGCGCTTTCTCGTCACATTGTCAGATTACGTTAATCCCGAGAGTAACAGCGTATCAGAACTGCTTCCTTTATATTGAGAGAAATTTTGACCCCAAACCGAGACATTTTTGTGTGTCATTGGCTAATGCGACACACTTAGGTGTGTCAACCATGACACACTTAAACGTGAGGTAATTTTATTTCACATATATATTTCATTTTCTCAGACTGGCCACTGAATACACTAATATGCAGACAACGTCTGAGAACGTCTAAGAATTAGAACAAAAAATTTGTGAATGTACTAAGGTTTTTGGGAGAATTTGACTCCATTCACAAAATCTAAACACAGTTCGGTTTTCTACAAAAAATTTGGAGCCCTTGGAAATGTGAATATGTAATTTAACTCTCCCAACCACTTTAAAATGTGGTCAAAGAAAATACTCTGCATTGTATCAAAATATTTCGCTTATCCGTAAGAGACACTTCAGGTGTGTCAAAAATTTCTCTCAGGGTATAAGCTTTTCCTATTCTTAGAAAGTTCAATTACATACCGGCAGCTCTCGCTTTTACTCGCTCAAAGAATGAATGCGTTCAGAATTGTAAAGTTCTCATTCGGCAATAAAAGTTGAAGAAATTGAGTTCTTCGCAATGTATTTTCTTGTTTTTACGGTCATTAAGACCACAAAGGTATCAAAATAAAATACAATAATATTTTTATGTTTTAAAAAGATCTTCACTCAACTTGCGTGAAATGGAAAGAATTCATATCATTATGGAAATCTTTTTTTATGCATTTAAATCACTTTTTAGTGCGAGATTGAAAACTCGTTACTGAATATCGCTTTTAATAATTTCAATTTTGTCCTTGCGCATGCAAAATAAAAGCCAGCACATTGTTAAGCTTCTCAACCATGAGTTTGCTCGAATTTTCTTCCTAAAGACAGTTTTTCCTTCAAACTTTTTGTGCCACCATCATCACCAATACTGAAAGGCGTGAGAGTAGTTTGTAAGAATTCATCAATGTGTGTGTAAGGAAATCCAACAATTTATTTTTTAATCCGTAATAAAATTGTCTCTAGTCTATTCTTTAAGAACGCCATTTTGAACACTTCGGGATATTAATAAGTCAAGCTCACAGCCTCTTTCACTTTAGAGATTCAGCACCACACAACAGTAGAATTCTTTTCACATCGAGAAGTGAAGCTGTTTGCAATTGCGTGCGTTCACACCTGAAATGCACAATACGATAACAACTGTATATGCCATGTCCGAAAAAATATGGTCCAGCTTAGCCCTTTTGTAATCTTTCGGGTGAAGAGTGCGTTCCTAAATCAAAAAGAATTGAAAAAAAAGCAATGAAACTCCCAATGCAACATCAATACGCTGTGTATGTTACCAAAAAATAAATGAAAAGCGTTCATTTTATCAAGTTCATTATTTGTGTATTGCATGAATCACTGAAATAACGAGTTTCGGTTCCTCATTTTAATGTTTCAATTTGAAAACATGTAAAATAATTATTAGAACATGCGAAACACAATAGAATTGAAATCTAACCAAAATATATTGGGAACTTGATGGAAATTTATGACATGTTTTGATATCAGTGAATGAATCGTGCTTTAGTCACTCTTTTCTTGTCTTCGGGAGGTATTTTCTTTCCCTGAGCATTAATCGCACCTCCTGCTCCTT
>JACJUY010011597.1:0-24911 GCA_014220935.1 Platorchestia sp. MABIK
CAGTTTGTACAGAAAAGAACCATAAATCTTTACATGAACACAATATTTGTTAACAACACATGAGCGTGATTTTTTATGCAGGTATACCAGAGTGGGAGCATCGAGTTTTTTCTGTATTTTTTCCAATCATGTAGAGCTGTTGACGTATTGTGAAATCGTTCTACATAATACGTGCTGGTTGTGGTGATGACGCCGGATTCCACGCAAGCTGAATGACAAATTATTTTCATGAGCAATTTAGTGACGTGTATGGACGGAAGTTGAAATTGCCTATGACTAGAAAATCGATGACAGCAGCTTTCGCGCGTCACTCTAAGATCATAAATCACGTATCCTTTTTCAATAAATCATGCTATAGGATCCATTGGATTGTAATTTGATCGGGTCCATTTACAAATTGAAAACCCAGAAAGAATAATGATTTTCAAAAGAAAAAAATATGAAATATTGTGATGACAAGAGCTGTACTATACGCACCGTAAGCATCTTTGAATGTCGACTCATTAGAAGCTACGTTATTAGTTCTTTCATTACGGCTACTTGAATTTTCAGAAAGTGCAGCGCTTCTGATTTCTATACTTGTTGTAGCATTTATTGTTCGATATTGTCGCACGCCAATAAAAAGTTTTGTTACTATACATGGAACCATGTTTGGAGTGTTGTCCGAATGTGGGTGGTAATTGCTTCGGCATTACACATATTTTTCAAATGTAGAGGAAAAATAACAGAAATATATCTCATTGACTTCGAATAAAAAGTGTTATTGGTTACTTATTCCATGTTAATGAATATTCTGTAGTTTTTCTGATCGAATATAACGATTGTACCCGACATTTGCTTATTTTATTCTTAACTTAGACATGAGGGGCAATATCGGGTTTAATGCGATCACAGAAAATGAAAATTCCATTTCGAAGAATCAATAGAATACCATACTTAAAAACGTTTTTCAGGAATGACATTCTGCTCGCTGATGCGTTATTTGCGAGTTATTCAACTTTGAAGTTATAGGAACGGCGCTCCTGAAATTGGTTTCCCGCGCAAAAGGAGAGCTTGTTCCAACAATGCCGGAGTGGGGGAAAAGTTTTGTTTTTGCAATTGATGGCGTAATTTAATATTTGCTAATCCCGCCGAGCCTGCAGAGCTTGAGCCCACTTCTAGGATGTTTTAGATAAAAACACAATAAAGGTTATCACCCAAAAATATTAGCGGGACTGGAATTATGAAGACTTAAATCGATATGCACTCGACATGTTTCAATATGGCGGCGACCTCAGAGCATTAGCGAAACCGTAGGAGTGAATACCGTAGATTTAATATCAGAATATTTTTATACCGCAATACTTTTGGGTGGTAACCTTTATTGTGTTATTAACTAAAACATCGTAGAAGTGGGTTCAGGCTCCGCGGGATTGATAAATAATCAATTACGAAGTACCCAAACGTACTTTAACAGCTCGCGCTCAACCGTAAATTCACTGGAACTGCTGTGGAAAACGAAAATTACAAAGGTGAATAACTCGAAAATAACGCATCAGCGAGCAGAACGTCATTCATGAAAAACGTTTTTAATTATGTCCCTTTAGTGATTCTTGCCGACCGAATTTTAATTTTCTGTGATCGCATTAAACCCGATATTGACCGACATGAGTTCTATCACATTCTGTTGCAAAAATAATTCGCTGCTAAATAAAATTCCCCTCATTCATTTGACAATATTGCTTATATTATTGTTTACAATATTATTGTTTCAGGCAATATTATTGTTTTACAATAGGCCGGCTGGACGCTACTGGTGTCAACCATGTGTCCGCGACGCGAGCCATATTTGGTCACTGAGGGAGTTCTCATTATACTGCTGACCAGTCAGTAGTCAGAAAGTCAATTTTAAAAATACCTTACAAAATATAAATAAAAACACGATCGATCTTTGGCATTTTCAACGTTGCTTTCTACAACTGACTTTGAATTTGAATTGAATATTAAACTTCAGATTTACCTGCCGCAGTCAAAGTGTAACTCGATGTCAAATTTTTCAGCATTTCTGACCCTAACTGACCCAATTGCTTTCTATTTAGGTCTTTTGTTAATTGCTGATTTGTTTTCCTTGATTGTTCGTTGTACTTCTCTGCAGAAGTTCAATATTTTACTGAAATATTTTACCCCATTTGAGTTGGAATGAGTCCAGTTGGACTTAGTAATCGTCCAAACTAAATTATTGCCGGCCAATGAAATAAAACTTTAGGAAATATATGTGTCCTAAACAATAAAGTTTTATTCTGTAGGAAGTTTTAGCTTCACGATATGTACTATTTTGAGTTTTGTTTTGAAATGACAGTCAGCAATAGAGCATGATTTAATCCAAAATAAATTATGAATTGAAAAACGGTCAATATGTAGCTTAATGCGCCCACGAAACTTAGAAATTTGGTTCCCAAGAACCACTAAAAGAGTTCATTCAAGAACGTTTCACACGAATGAAATTTTGCTCGCTGATGCGTAATTTTCGAGACATAACATGAATAACGTTCAGGTAAGAATAACATTATATAGTCGGCTGCGTCGTACTTGCATTGTTGGAACACGCGCAGTATTTTGGCCGGTAAGCCCTCAGTGTCGGTATAGCTAAGGCAAGTTAAATTATTTTAGGTTTATTTAACTTAGTTTATTTAACTTAGTTTATTTAACTAACCTAACGGTACCTAACCTAATCTATAACCTATAATCTCGCCAATACCGTATTACAGCACATCTACGTGTCCGTTTTTTCACTGTTATATGCGACGTTCCTATAACTGCAAAGCTTAATAACTCGAAAATAACGCATCAGCGCGCAAAATATCAGTTATGTAAAATGTTCTTGAATGTGTTCCTTTAGTGATTCTTTGGAACAGAAATTTTGATTTCCGTGAGCGCATTAAAATAAATATTGACCGTAAAAACTTTCAATTAAATTTTTTGTCTTAACTTTATGAAACATATGTTAGAGTGATAGTTCAATGAGACTTAAACACATGAATAAGCCTACCTTTAGGCCTGCTTTTCCTCTTTCCTGCCTGTTATCTGAACCTGATAATTACCTCCTAACTATTTTCAAAAATAAAATTACATTAAACTTCCTAGAAAAAAGTCACAATTTTGTAGTTTTACGCAGTGACGCATTGGCAGCTGAATACCATGTGCTACTTGAATCGATTTCGTTTGATTTGTTGCGTTGAGAGCACTACTACATAAATGTGAATTGCAAATCACACTTCAACTACATAGTACGGCAAGCGATATGCACGGCTTGCCGTGGTGCATCTCGCACTATTGGTTTAAATTAAGACATTCACACATTTCGATGCTTATAAGAACTGTGCTTCTAATTAACGTTTCCTGTGAAGGGACCCACCGGTGGCCTCTGAGGGGATTTTTATAACGCTGCTGATCAACCTTTAAATTTGAATAGAATATTGAACTTCAGTTTAACTCGTCTCCGGAAACGTGTTCCGAACTGCTAACAATATCAAGCTTAAAACACCCTGCACTATGTGCTAAGTGTTATATATTTACTAATAACATTTCACTAAACTAATATTCTCGTACAACTATACACAAGTTTATTAAAAATTTAAAAGCGAAGAATAAAATTCTAAACATATTTTGAACGAACGTTTCGGGATNCTAAATATGCAAGATATGGGTTGTCTTGCACGGGACTCTGGTAAGGAGCAAGGCTGGATTTGCGACAAAGGTTTAGGTTTATTTTTAGTTTCCAGCAGAGAAAGAACCTTATGTGCATGTTCAAATATTTCTAATGTAAAGAAACTCGCTTTGGATTAGCGAAGTAGTTCCAACAAGAAGAAGTCAGGAAGTTTTGTTTTAATAACAGCAGAAAACAGTAGGTTTCCAGACTTCTCGTTACAGAAGTCTAAACCCAGCTTGGATAGTTCGAGAAGTCGAAACTTAACCTTAGAGAGAAAGGTACCTATCTCGGCCAAGCTCTGAGCACCTGGACAACTAAGTAACTCATCTAACGCTACAGACACTAATTTATCTGCGTTGAGAAACTCTTGAGAGAGGGCAGCCCAAGCCGATCGAAAGCTAGACTCTTCGTTCGGAAGACCCTAAACACGACTGAGAGCTCTACCCTGCAGTTGGTTTTTCAAGAAAATGAATTTTTGCCTCTCACTCATGTTAGGATAAGCTTGACGGGCATTAAGCAAAGTCTCTTGAAAGTGAAGGAAATTAAAAGGACTACCCTCATTGTCGCTGAACTTTTTCAACGTCAACTGAGGTGCTCTAAAGATATTCATAGGGACATCAGACGTGGAAACTTTAGACACAGAAGGTAAACCGGTATCACTAGAGTTAGACACCGGGGCATATAAAGTTAAGGTTTTAATTTCTGCTATAAGTTCTATCACCTGCACCACATACTCGGCCCTCATAGCTAACTCCTCATCAGACACTTCATCAATATCAGAAGGTATTGTTGAGGACAGAAGCCTAAAGGTCTGTAAAAGACCACTCAACTGCGGAATGGCTTCTACAAGGAAGGATAGCTCACAGTCAGGAGAAAGAACTTTTTTTCTGATAGAAGTTACACTGCATTTAATGCCTCGCAATTTAAGGCTTAGAGCCACAGTAGAACAATTTTCATTTGCCATAATAATCAAAGGTATATTCAAAGCTTATTAGAAAAACGTTAATCTAAATAATATAGGTCTAAAATAGACAGGTTACATCTTTTTTATATAAGATAGAAAAATACTAATGACACAAAAAATACACACAAAATTTCACTTACCCCACCAGTTATAGTTTAAATTCACAACATCTTTTATTTCTTTTTAAAGTTCACACAAATTCTAAATTTATCTAAACTTACAATCACACAAATTCTACATGAGTGTACCTAAATAAGAGTTAGGCAAGGTAAAAAAGGCTAGAACCTATAAACGTAAGACTCGGAGCAACACATCAAAATACCTCGCCTAAAACACCACACCGGTTTCACTCACCTTAAACCTAATGAGATTCAACACCGACCCCTGCAGTCCGGATAGCGGCAGTTTAAACACACAAAATTTTTCACATTTTTTTTTGTTACGTTCAAGATACTTTAAGATAGAAAAGAAAATATTTAAACAGAAAAAAATAGATTCCAGGATTTTATCCTGTCTGACTCCAGCCAAGCTCTGCCGTCAAAAGGATGGCTCTAAAAAAAAGCCGGCTGAACTGCCGTTTAGGCAAAACTGCTTTCCGCAGCTTTAACTTGAGAACTTTACGTTCTTTCAAGAATACTAAAAATGAATAAGTAATGTAAACTTCGAAAACAGGTAGTATTTTCTTCGAAAAAAGAACTATGTCTCGCTGCCCGACCGTGCAGCTCAACTTTCCGAATAAACGGACACTAAAGACATAGACCTTCCTGGCACCCTTTATAGGGGTCAGGTAACGCTGTAGGTTATAACAATTAATTAATGACAAGCGTAACAAAGTACAGGAGGCTCACTTGAAAGTTCTTCGAAGAAAATATTCAGGCGAATACATCTCCAGTAAGCCGGCCATCTTGAACACTAGGTCCCAGAAGCAGTGGTCGGTAAAGGTCCGAACCCGCAGAGCACAAGTGATGCGCCCGCGAAGACGGTCCAATTGAATCTGAGGTGGCAACGTGCCGCGGCCTCCTCTTTAGATTGCTCGAAACCGTTGCCGTGGCTTCGGACTCGAGCAAGAAGATTAAATGAACGGTTTTAATCAGTTCATTAAGATAAGTCGCCAAGGAAGTGAAGCACCCCCGCCATTGTTCCGCTTTGTCATTAATTGTCAGCGTAATTGCTTTTTTAGGCTTAGTGAATTTAAGTTTAGCCCTTGTCCTTTATTGAGCAAGGTATTGGCTCTTTTGCCTAGGACTTCAGCAACGAGCAATGGCTGGATTTGCGACAATGTATGTTTTTTTCGAATTAGCTTCGCCCATTCCAAATTTAATAATTTGTGAAATTCAAGCTCGTCTGTGTGCAAAACGTACACTACAGTTTCCACTAGTTGGGTGATTTGCGCACACACCTAAATATCCATTTTTATATTATGATTTTGGATATTTCTTTGCATAGGGGACCTAAATTAAAAAGCAAAATATGAAAACTAGATATTGCCTTGGTGGGGTTGAACAAATTAAAAAGCAAAAAAAATTAAGTATTATCATCTGAATATTTTACTCGTGAACTCATGACAAGAAAACTTTTATGAATACTACCGAAGCGCAAATCATGTTGTATGATAATGGCTTAAAATTAATTGAAGAACATGTAAAAATTGCGACCGGCTAATGGCATAAAATAAATGTTTAACTGAGATGGAACATAATTCGCAATTCTTAAGCCTGTGTTGAGTCTACTATGACTGCATTTGTTTATGAGACCTTAATGGTGAATAACAAGTTGAATTGTGTTGTGGGTAATTAAGTCTCTATGATGTTCTCACTGAGGGCCCGAGCTGAGTGTTAGGTAGGCCTTCTTTTTATTGAAATGAAATGTTTTTGTTATGTTAAGGACCAACTTTTTTTCGGTTCACTGCTGTCCTGTTTCTCAGCATTTACCACTTTCTTTTTCAACTTTTATCTTGTTTTCAAATCTCTCCCAACTGTGTGTTTCTATGCCCTTTCTGCATGGATTACGCGTTCTCTTAACTCGATCCATGCTAAATGGTGCCTTCCTCTCTTTGGATCGCCATTGTGGCAGACAGAGTGGCTTAAGCTAACTAATAATCTAATCTAAAATGTGTTCCCTTTCTGCTTGCTGAAGTGAATGGACTAACTCGCGTGAGAACCTAAGGTGCATGGACCATCAGGAACCAGGATCCTCATAAACCAAGAAAGAATAAGATTTGTTGTGGGTATGGATGAGATGATAGATTTGTGGAGGCAAATGAAATTTTCCTGAAGTTGGAGACAAAGCAGACAGGATGTGGTGACAGATCACAATATTACTGGCTTTAAACTGGCAAGTAACCTAATTACAAAAGTGTATTCGATAACCAAATATTGTGGGAATTGTGAAGTGCTATTGCTTCATCTGCTGGGGCTTTTGTCCCATCGCTCAGTTAGGTTCTGAGCACATTTATCTGCCTTGGACCTCATGTAGTACACTCCCTTTTGAAAAGCAATTGAAATTAGGGTCAGTATTGATTATTATGCGCTTACAGAAATTAAAATTTGGGATTCTCACGAATCACTATAAGTCTATAGGTACACATTCAAAAATGTTTTACATGAATGAAATTTTGCTTGCTGATGCAGAAGTTAAAGTGGAGGAACAGACACATCAACATGCTGTAATACGGTATAAACGTAATGGTTGAGGTTAGGTAATGTTAGGTTAGGTAAATCGACTAATCTAAACTAACCTAAAAAAACTTAGCATAGTTTATCTCAGCACATTCACTACGTATTGGGCCACATGTGTACCAACAGGTAAAATGCTGATTTACATATTGGTATATATGTACATGTCATTTGATCTGTTTTGCGACATTTTTTAAAAGTTTTTGTTATACAAGAAGAAATGTTATCGTGCAATTATGTTTTTCATATTCATTGGCAAGAATGAAAATTTATTCATGCTGGAAAATTGATTTCCCTGTTCTGCTATTTACAACCTAATCAAACCAACCGTTAACAACAGCAAAATTGTAGTGAACGTATTGACTTATCCAAGCTGATGCTGTTTTTATCTTGCCAAAAAAGTGGGCTTGTTCCAACAATATTTTGACTACACAACTGACCATATGATGTTTTTTCTACCTGAATGTAATTATGGTATTTGTGAAAAAGAGGACAGTAATCAATTTTCCAATTTTTGGTTTTTTAAAATTGGTGGTTAGATCAAAATAATCTATTTTTCTTCCATCCACTCTCCATCATAAATGAGTATTTAACGAGTTATAGTTGTAGGTTACATACCGCCTTTCTATTCTTTGAAACGTGAGAAAATTTAGTTTGAGGGGAAGACCCTTGAGGGCGTCCTCCTTACGGACCTTCTCCTCTGTTATTGAACCTAGAACAATTGAATTTGTAATCATTTGTTTGTGATGTGATCCAATGGTACTAAAATCACCACTGTAACGGTTTTTAGTATAGGCAAAACAAAGAAACACATGCAATTTCAATTAAAATTTTTTTTGTCAGATTAGAGCCCTGAAATCATTATAGAGTAATGCAGAGACATAAGAGATAACATAGCAACATTGCACTGTGAAGAAAGTGCCAAGGGGGAGGCATGACATGATGAAATTCCACTTCCCCCTCCCCTCCCTCCATTCTTCAAACCCCCTTAGCAGGCAAAAAAGTGAACGCACAAGTTTCATTTTGGTCAATATTGAATTTAAGCCTTTCACGGAAATTAAAAATTCGGTTCCAAACAATCACTAAAGGAACACATTTAAAAACGTTTTACACGAATGACATTCTGCTCGCTTATGCGCTATTTTAGATATAACAAAAATTACGTTCAGATAGGAATAACATTATATGGTCGGTTGCTTAGTCGCCGCATTGTTGGGTGACGCCCACTTTTCTGGCGGAACACGCCCACTTCTTGGCGGGAAATTAACACGGCTCGGTTTGGGTAAGTTAAGGTAAGCTATTTTAGGTTGATTAATGTTATTTCAGGTCAGTTTATTTAACTAACCTACCATAACCTACCCTAACCTCACCCATCGTTACGTTAATACCGAATTACAGCATGTTTATGTGACCGTTCCTTCACTTTAATATACGACATTCATATAACTTCAAAGTTGAATAACTTGAAAATAACGCATCAGCGAGCAGAATGTCATTCGTGTAAAACGTTTTTAAATGTGTTCCTTTAGTGATTCTTTGGAACGGAATTTTTAATTTCCGTGAAAGGCTTAAATTCAATATTGACCGTCATTTTTTCACAGAATGTACCTGACTTCTTGCACTTCTTATAGCTGCCAAATTCCCTATTTTACAAACCAGGATCATATGGGGGAGGCCTCCCTTAATGGACTCTCCTTCTGATGCCTGTAATGCGCTCGATTGTTCGTTACGTTAGGTTACTTTAGGTTATATTAATTCAGTTACGCTAGGTTACTTAAGGTTAGTTTAGGTTAGATTAATTCAGTTACGCTAGGTTACTTAAGGTTAGTTTAGGTTAGATTAATTCAGTTACGTTACATTACGTCACTGCTATAACTCGTTAAATACTCATTTGCGACAAAAATTGCATAGAAGAAAAATTGTTTATTTCAATCTAATTATTTATTTCAAAGCTCCAAAAACTGGAAACCCAATTACTGTTCTCTCCATTACATTTACCGTAATTATTGTTATATTTTAAAAATTACGTATTAGTGAGCAAAATGTCATTTCTGTAGAACGTCTCTAAACATGTTATACCAATCTAAAATAACTCCAGCATTGATGCTTCTAAGCTTGAGAATAAAAAGCAAAGCAAAAATCGCTTCACGAAGTTATTTTTATTAAAAATGATCAAATGAAACTGAACGTTTTGGACAAACTGTCCATCTTTAGCAAAAAAATCTCTGTAAGAGAAAACCAAAAGAGAAAGAATTAATAAACTAAAAAGTATCTATAAAAATCTAAAATTTGAAAAAAACAAGAACAACGGTAAAATAATATAAGAGGAAAAACTGAGTAGTTGAATTAGGTATTGGCAACATGAAGTGGGAAAGCACTTTGGGTGTCATTTAGTATAGGTTTCTTTCTGTAAATATGCAAAGATTTGAGAAGGCGCAGATCTGTTCTGTAAGAGGAACCGGCCAAGATTTTAAAATCATTTAGGGAGACCGGAACAGTGCACTCTTCTGCATGAGATCTAACAGAGGACAGTGGAGGGGACCCAAGAGGAAGACCAGTTCTGCAACTACGCCCAGCATGCTTGGAAACTTTAGTCATCAGGCTATGGCAGGTAGAACCAACGTACCGCGATTCACTACAGTAACAACTGTATTGGTACACTAGAGACAAGCACAGTGAGGGTGGCAGTTTGTATTTGAAACAAAATAGAGAACCAATAGAAAAATTATTCACGAGGACCATTTGAACTTTGAGCTGCGGGAAAAACTTGTTAATAAGAGATTTAACATCCTCGCTTAGTTTCAATGACTGATCTCCAAAATACGGCAATTTCACAAAGAAAGCTTGTTGTGCACAAGATTGAACAGATTAAGAGTTATCGTAAATTTTTGACAAAAATTTATCAACCTGCCTGTCAACAGTTTTTCAGTTTTTTGTAAAATATCCTTGCAAAAAATTGAACTCTTTGTGTAAGTATTGAAAGTTAGAACACACATTATACACTCTATGGACAAGAGTACAAATGCTGCAAACTATAAAATTGTATGAACAAAAACTAAAAAAGCTAGTCCTGAGTCCAGAAAAAGTTTTCTTTTGATTTTTTGAGTAGACGTTCTTGAAAAGTCTGCACTTTCCCTCCCCCTTTCCCCCATTGTTTCCAAACTTATGTCAAAAGTGGGAAAAGTTATAGAGACGACCTTTATTTATTTTCAAAAATACATATGGATGCCTATTTTCATAGATCTAAATTCCATAGGAAGAACGTTACAGCCATTTCATTGATTCAGTCAATTTCAGTGTAGACGTCACCCTTAACACTACTCACATACACGACCAGTCAGAAGGAAACATTCAGGCACTACCTCTAATCAAAAGAATTTTGATGTTAGGAGCTTAAATCCAATAACTGGGTCACAACTAGTTCAAGCTGAGCCAAAAAATTTTTACTCTGAAAAATGATGGCAGAAAAATCCAATTCAAACAGCAGGTTCACACGTGCAACCAAAAGAATATTTGATGAAAGTCCAAATGCCTCCTTTAAAGCCAATAACAATTAAAAATGAAATACTCATGAAATATCAAATTCTTCAAAAGATGAATTGTCTTTTTCCAAGATATCAAATCCTTTAGAAATTTTGTCTAATGAAAATCCTTTTAATATTAGTTTAGACAATTTTCTTAACAATAAAGAAGAACTGCAACAAATCAGAAAAAGCTCTGTGGTAAGAAAAAAATCAGTTGAACAAAATCTGAATCTTCCAGAAAATCTTGAGAAGAGGAAGAGGCCAAAATCAACAAGGCACATTATTTATCTCTTCAACAGATAAGCATGTCAACCTTACAAAACTCAACCCCTTCAAGGTGCAAGAATTATTAAAAAAGATTTGTGGACATATCGAGAAAGTAGACTATAAAAAACAGGAAGTTTAATTATCAAAACAAAAACCCTTGAAAAAAAACCCTCAACACCCAAAGTTTTGGCACTATATCTGTTAAAACCCAGAGAGCCAGAGAGGCTTCTACATTGTGTTTAAAAATTTATAGTCTTGAATTTTGTTTCATTTGCAAGATGACTTGCTTGAATAACTTGCACCCTCAGGAGTTGTTGGAACCAGAAAAATGTATATGGACCCTAAATGAGCACACTCTCAAATATTTGTTCTGACATTTCTAGGACCAACACACCCACTAGAAATACAGGCAGGATATTGTAACTATGAGGTATACCCTTATTATCCAAGTCCAACATGCTGCATAAAATGCTGGAGATGGAGACGCACAGCTTCTGTTTGTCACAACAAGAAAATGTGCAGAAAGTGCTCCTCCTTAGATCATGAAGAAGAGCCATAAATGGGTGGGCAGCTAAAATCCCCTACGGGATGTTTTGGCTGTCCTGTGCTTGCGGATTGTGCGTGGCTCTGTGGATGATCCCGACAAAGATCAACTGGGGCTGTTATAAGATGACAACAATGTGGGTGGTAATTAGAGCGGTTTTTGTGATGGCTGCTGCTGTGTTTTCCATAATGGTGATTGTGACAAACTTTGAACAACAATTAGATAGTGTGCTTCCGTGTAACGATGTGAATTTTGTATTATTGAACTGTGAGATCTACGGCGCGATATAGTACGAATTACTGAAGCGCTAGCAAATTAATGCTAATACTACTACTACTACTCATGAAGAAGAAAATTGTACCTCAAATAACTATCACTGCCCAAATTGTAAAGGAAACAGAGCCAGCTCAAAAGAATGCCCTATCTACATCAAAAAGCACAAGGAATGCAAGCTCCAAACTAGCGATTGGATCTCATTCAGGAAAGCCCGTAGAATTGTGTATTCTCAAGAACAAGAAAGTTTTGAGTGAACTGTTCCAGAGTTGCAATCCCATTGTACCTCCTCATCCTCACCAAAAACCATACCTTCTCTCAACACCAGAGACACAGCAATAGTTTCATATGCTGCATGCTGCACCAAGTGCAGCACATGGAACAAATTAACACATTGACTGTGGCAACTAAGTATTAAGTTCAATGCCAAACTCAAATTTAAAGTCAATTTGAGTTAACTATTTTGAAAATACCAAACATGAACTGGATCATACCTTCATTTAGCTTTGATTAAGTATTTATGAAAATTGAGTTTGCGACTACTGGTCGATCAGCAGCATTATGAAAATTACCTCCGTGTACCACTGGTGGCGCACGTCACAGTCAAAGTGTTGATGGAATTGAAGCAAATCAACATACACAGTACTCATATTCTACAAGAAACAACCGCAGGATCCTAAGAAGTAATTCAAATGCTCCTAAAAATCCAGCCTTCAAATAAGCTACTCAAACTCAAATAATTAGCTCCAACAAAACTGGAAAGCCAAATTTAACCCATGAGATTCTCTTCAAAAGTTTTCATTTGTTTTGATCGTGACAAATTTAGATGTAACCCTTCACATCGCATAATCTACACGCTTTTCTGCATCCAATGATACCAAAATCATCACTAGCTTAAAAACTGTAGGAGGAGATGCATTTTGAACCCCACATTCCGATCCTCCAAAAAAGGCAAAATAGGGAAACATAAACAATCTCAATTTTTCTTTATTTTTTGTGGGATCAGCTAGGACCCTTGAAATCATTATACAGTAATAATATTCCTTTCCTTGATTGTTTGGTTAGTAGAGTGAATGGTAAATTTCAAACATCCGTTTATAGGAAAACAACGTTCTCTGGACTGGGTTTGAGTTTTTTCAGTTTTTGTACCTTTAAATTCAAATTGAATAGCATCAAGACTCTTTTAAACCGTGCCTTCCTAATTTCATCCAATTTTACTGTAATGCATTTTGAGTTTGAAACTCTTAAAAAATTTTTCTTTAACAATGGATGTCCTATAACTTTAATAGAGTCCCAGTTGAAGCAGTTTTTGTCCAAAAAACTTAATAGTCTTCCGTCCACCAATGACCCTACTGAAAAGCTTTACATATCTCTCCCATATTTCGTTGCTCAATCCGAGAAACTTAAAGAAGAGCTAAAATCTCTTGTGCTTAAATTTTTCAACATTAAATTGCATGTCATTTTTGTCAACAACTTTTGTATTAGATCGTTTTTCAGTTTCAAGGAAAAACTTCCCATTGCGATGCGATCCTCAGTTGTTTATGAATACAGTTGTGCACAGTGTGCATCCAGGTACATCGGTTGCACCGGTCGTACCCTAGGACAGAGGATCGCAGAGCATAGGGGAGTCAGTTACCGCACAGGATCAAGGCTAGGACTACCACCCCATTCCGCTATCCGTATTCACGCCGATAACTGTAATTCATTAATCGCAAATAAAATTTTTTCAATCATAGGTCAGGGGTCAAATTTTAGTGACGTACGCATTTTAGAGTCGTTGCATATTTTAAAGGGAAGACCAGCTCTGAATGATACATCTAGTTCTTTTCCATTGTGCATTTCTAATTAGTTCAATACTGTCGCGTGAACCGTTTGTATCTGTAATTAATCAAATTTATTTCATATCGTGTTTCAGCTGATGATGGGATTTCCCCCGAAACGTTCGTTCAAAATATGTTTAGAATTTTATTCTTCGCTTTTAAATTTTTAATAAAACTTGCGTTATCGCCAAGCAAAAGATGTGCTTCAGTAATAAATAGACATAGAAGATGACATAGCAGCGTCACACCGTGAAGAAAGAGCCAAGGGGGAGGTGTAACATGATAAAATACCACTCCCCCTTCCCCCCCTCCCCCTTTCTTCAAACCCCTATAGCGGGCAAAACATACAAACTTAATTTTTTCACAGGATGTACCTAACCTCTTTCACCTCCGATAGCAGCTAAAATCTATTTTCCCTCAAATTTTCCAATTTCTGGGGGACGCTCTCCTTAAGCAACATCTTTGTTGGGTAGAATTTGGGAAATCCTTTGTATGTATTGCAATACATGTATCTTTAATGTAAAATTATTGGAGTTGATAAAATGCTTAATAGTTAATTTTAACTTTATATGGAGATGGTTAATTTGGATATGTTTATTTTAAAATTAATTTTGGGGAGGAAAGTGATATATGTATATGTATGCTAAATGTTGTCTGATGCTGTGTTTGTGTAGGAATCCATTGCCTTTCATATCTCAGGGGGATACAACTACTATATCTATGGAAATTGATACTCTCAGGATGAAAATGTGTGAAAGCTCAAGCTGAGAGTGAGGTAGGCCTTCTCTTTGTTGAAATAAAATGTTTTTGTCATGTCAAGGACCGTCTTTTTTTTCATTCACTGCTGTCCTGTTTTTAGCACCTACTACTTTCGTTTTCAACCTTTACATTGTTTCATGAACTTCTTTCTCTACTTGCTGTTTTTATGCACTGTGTGCCTAGATTCCACATTCCCTTACTTTCATACTAAATAGTGCCTTCTGCCTTCCTCTCTTTGGATTGCATTTGTTGCAGATAGGGAGGCTTAAATTAAGATCTTATCTAATATGCCTTACTTTCAAGTTTATTTATATTGCATGTTTTTGTTCAACATTTTTAGTGATTATCGTATGCAATTTTCCAGATAAAGTACTATTGCAATTTAAGTAAATTTCTATTACCTCAACAAGCAACCAAATTCATCATTTAAAGTTACTTATGCAACAAAAAATTCAACTGAAAGTAATTTTTCAAGTCTGCACAAATTTTTAACCCATCACAATGGAGACAGGTGGCCCAGAAATGGATTTGGCAATGTCATTTTTGCGGTCCGAAATGGACGCAAGCGATGATGGTGGAGTGTCGGGTGACCAGCACGAAGACAAAATCCCACAGGTGCTCAGAGAGCAGGACAGGTTCCTTCCTATTGCCAATGTTGCCCGTATTATGAAGAAGTGCATACCGAGAAGTGGCAAGGTAAGATCTAATGTGCTTTCATTCATTGTATATTTTAAAAAGGGTGTCTGGAATGAAATCCTCATTTATGTTTTTACTTATTAAAATTGAATCATGTTAAAGTTGCTTATGAAGTATTTGAATAATATGTAACTTACGATGTAATTGGTTAAATTAGTATTTGATAATATTTTAATGCTCTTTATTGTTCATAATTTGTCTTTGTCCAAATCCACTGCTTTGCAAATTTCTAATTCATCATTTGACGCATTTTTATATGTTTCCAAATTTCTATTCCATCATTTAACATATATCTTATCTATTGTATGCATTTATTATTCATTATGTAACAAATTTCTGATCCATTATTTTACAAATTTCTAATTCGTTATTTGATAAATATCAAACTCAAAATTTACAAGTCTGACAATGTTGTCAGTGTGACTGAATTTGTTCGAAATCTCAAGACTTATTGCAGAAAAGATTTCTGAACAGCCATGTGTTGATTCCAGCCAGTTTAATTGCAGATCCTGATCCATTTAGTGTAAATGATAGCCATTTAAACATTACTACAGTTTGACTCTTTTAAATTTCCTCAGCAATAGTTTCAAATGAAAATTTAATTTTTGTCTGCTGATTGCTGTGTGCAGTGATAAAAATTACTGTGTGCACTGATTGAAATTGTTATGCGCACTGATCAAAATTGCTGTGCGCACTAATCTAAATTGCTGTGCGCACTAATCTAAATTGCTGTGCGCACTAATCTAAATTGCTGTGCGCACTGACCAAAATTGCTGTGTGAACTGATCTAAATTGCTGTGTACACTGATCAAAATTGCTGTGTGAACTGATCAGAATCATGTTGACGTACTTGAGTTCAAGGTAAAGGAATTCATACCTTACTACATATGTGTATTGAGTTTGTTGCTTGCTGTAGGTTGCCAAAGATGCCCGTGAGTGCGTGCAGGAGTGCATCAGCGAGTTCATCAGCTTCATCACCAGTGAGGCATCAGACAGGTGTCACCAGGTCTGTATGTGTTCTCTATGCAGCGTTTGTGGTGGCTTGGTTCTTCTGGTGTATAGGAGACTACTTTTCTGTGAGACTACTTTACTCTTCTGTGAGACTGGCAATCTTGAAAGCTGTCAATCCTAAGCTTTTGCTAGTGTTAAAATGTTCTTTTTTTGCTTTTTTGAGTTAAAGTTTTTATAATTGCAAATTGCAAATCTCTCCTTTCTTGCAAATCTCTCACAGAAAAGTAAATGTAACAGGTTTTTTTTTTTCATTCTGCATATGAGAGTTTAGTGCCTGCTCAAGCATATTGAATACTGGTATCCATGTAGTTTTCTGTGCAGTAGGGTTGGTTCAACTTACAAAATTTTTTCAGAACTTCTGTATCAATAGTAAATTGTCTCTTATAGGAGGACAAATATTTATTTTAATACTTTTGCTCTGTAGTTGTGCAGGAATAAGAATTTGATCTGTTACAAATGGATGTGTGGGACAATTCTTGAATTCAAGATGAAGTAAAAGTGCTAAAAATTAGAAGCATTGTGAAAGATATCTATGAAATAAATTTGAACACAGTGCACATCTAGAATGCATGACTTCCTGACACATTGTGATGTGAATAGGTGTATGAATTTTTTTTTCATAATTTTAAAGGCTTTGATACCTGTAGTTTTCTCATGTACCATTACAGTATTTGCTGATGGTTTGCTGATTTTGTCATTCTTTCTATATGAAAATGTTGGTTTCAGGAAAAACGGAAAACCATAAATGGTGAGGATATTCTATGGGCCATGAATGCCCTAGGCTTCGAGAATTACGTGGAGCCTCTCAAGATTTACCTTCAAAAGTTCAGAGAGGTGAGTGCTGGGCAAATTACTTCAGTTGACCATGTCTATATTGAGTGGCTGTTACAATGTTGCATGGTCCTAGCTTGTACTGGTGGTGTACCTTCCCTGAGTTCATTTTGGAATATTTCCTTTCCATTTACTAGTTATTTTCTCTTATACCAAAAGAAAATTTAATTTGGCAATAGAAACATGCCAAGGCGCCAGTTCTTGTGCCTCTTGTCCTGTGCTGTTAGACACCAATCATGCACAGGCATCAAATTTACTCAAATAAAGTGCAGGCACCAATGTAGGAGTAGAAAAGTTATAAGTCAAATGTTTGTTTGTTTTATTATCTTTATTATTTGCTTTATGTTGTAGTCATTCTAACCAATCAGTTTTTGGTTCTATTGTACTAAAATTTCATTGTTTCTTAAAAGGCAAACTAATTCTTTTATTGTGAGTGTGTGCTGAACTTGGGTGATGCTCAGTGATATTTTATGCTGATAATTGCAACGTTTGCTAGACCTTTTGTGTCGTATTTTTTGGAGCCAAGTTGTAATATAATGTTGACACTTCACTCCATCCCTTTGATTGCTTTTTGCCATAAGAACATTTGATATTTTTGAACAGTTCATCACTTCACTGAAATCGCAATTGTTTCATTTCTTAGATTTTTGGTAGACTTCATTTTCCTCTCAGTAGCATGCACTAATCGGGTGAACATCTTTGTGGAATATCGGTTCACTGATGCTTTCCTCTCATTCTATTAGAGAGCCCCTCAGGGGAAAACAACTATTGTATCTATGGGAATTAGCTCTTCCAGGGGGATTATGTGAGGTCCTGAGCTGAAAGTTAGGTAGGCCTTCTCTTTGTTGAAATAGAAAAAGTTTTTTGTTCTGCTCTGGACCATCTTTTTTTGGTTCACTGCTGTCCTGTTTTTCAGCACCTACTATTTTCTTCTTCAACTTTTTTCTTGTTTCATGAACTTCTTTCTTAGCTTACTGTTTCTATGCTCCTTATGCATAGATTCCGTGTTCCATAAACTTCATACTAAATGGTGCCTTCATTCTTCCTCTCTTTGAACATCTTTGCCGTGGTAAAGGGAGGCTAAAACTTTCTTATAATCAATCAATCATTCTATTAGAGAAGGGTGATCATTTTAATGTATTTCTGAGGAATGTCTTAGCTTGAGTTTCAAATTGTATAAGATACTCATGTGTGTTGATTTTTGTTTAGGATACTTTCTTCTGTGATCACATCAGACCATCAGTTGGAACACTTTTATTGAGGACTCATTGTAAGTTCATCATTTTAATTTGTAATTATGTACATCATTTTGGGCTCAATATTATTTACAAGTAAGCATAAATAAGACAGATGGTCAGCACACAACTAACCTTTAATAATAATGTCTGTCTAATGTCCTTTTTTCAAAAACAATGTCTGATATTCATGTAGCAAATGCATGCTGTAAGAGGTGCAATCTCATAACCTGTTGAGGAGAAGCTGTTACTGCAGGCCTACCTGTCGAGGAAACGTTCTAATGCTGTTGCTGAACTGTGCAATAACTTATCAAGGAGAAGCTATAATGCTGTACTGTGCAAGCATGTAACCTGTCGAGGAGAGTCTCTAACGCTGTGGCTGGTGTGCAGGCGAACAAGGGCGAGAAGGTGGGCGACACGCTGGACGGCACCTACGAGGTGGATTATGGTGGAGGGGGCGGCGGGCTGACGGCGGCCTTCACAGCGGACCAGGTTGCGGGGCAGGGGGAGCTCGTGTGCTCCTACACCGCCGCCCCGCACCACCACCAGCAGGCCCAGGTCCAGCAGCAGCATCAGTTCACCCTCTAGCATCAGTCTGACTACTACCTCTAAGTGGTGCTCGTCCTTTGCTTCGAGGGTTAGAGTTGTTCAGTGCCAGTTTATGTGGCTTCAAGACAGTCGTCTGTTGCATCAAAATATCTAGCTTCAGAAAGGCTATCTGTAGTGTCTTCTTATTTGGCTTCAAGAACGGGCATCTCAGCTAGCATTTTATCGGGTTCCAAGAACGTCCATCTGTAGGAAACCTTTAGGGCTTCAAGAACGTCCATCTGCAGGAAATCTTTCCTGGCTCTAAGAACGGCCAGATAAGATTTGCAGCCCTCGGATTGTTCTCCCGTCATTTTAGTGGGCTGGAGGGATGATGTGCAACACCAAATCACCTCCCTGCATCCCTGTGGTTCATTTCTCTAGTGCTGACGAGACACCGTAAGATTCCTTTATTTAGCATCCTTGGCAATTGTTGATTTTGTTTTCTGGTAGATGAGGGAGTTGGTGATTGTTGTGCTTGGTTAGTTCTTATCGACCGTGTGAGATAGCATCAGGTGTTTTGTTGGTGCCACAAAACTGTGTTTAGCTTCAGAAAGGCTATCTGTAGTGTCTTCTTATTTGGCTTCAAGAACGGGCATCTCAGGCCTACACAAAACTGTGTTTAGTGATCAGCTCTGCGGTAGGAAATTCAAAGTTATCATTTCACATTTCATTCTTAATTCAGAGCAATTCATTCACAATAGATGTTTGTAGAACGCATTTCAAATAATATACAGGCTGCAACTCATGGAAGTTTAAGGAGTCGATATTGAGTTAAGAAAAGGTAGACTTTGAACACGTCATTTCTTTTGAGGTTTTGAACTTGCCTCGTATGGATGTGCTGGCCTGGAGCTCACACTGGCTCATCTCTGCCATGTTGCAGCTTTTCTTATCACCCCGCGTCTCGAGAGATGTCAATATACTGCATTGAAGCTTTGGTTGATGTCTAAAATAGGGTTGTGCAAAAAGAACGCATGGATTAGACTTGCATAGGTTCAGTGGTGGGAATGGAACGGGCAAATAAAATAGCCAATTATACTAGTTATTAAAACTAGGATAATTATATAATTATATATAGTAAAATTATATAATTATAACTAGTAAAACCAAATAAAGCACTTTTAACTACATAGCTTGAAATCCATGCATTCGTTTTGCTCAACTCTGAACTCGTGTTCAGATGTACGCTACTGACATCACGCATAGTTTGCCTGTTACTCCATTTATCCTCACGTCTAACTCGCCTTTGCCCCTCTCATTCTGCCCGTTTTTTAAATGGTTATTTAGTCTTTTAGACATCTCGTTTTTTAGGGCGGAGCCCTGAATAGGATTGCTCTCCAGCATGTTTCAGAGACTAATTTCTTTTCTCTTTGTAATGTCGTTGTTTTATGAGAAAGTGTACTCAAGTTCGCTGAGGCCTTGACGTGGCTTCAAGTCATGGTGCCACCGCCAGATTTGAATCATTGGCAGCGTTGCTCTGGTCCGACTGATTTTTGTCTTCTTCATTTCATTCATTTCCATTCTTCATTTTCCTCATGTCAGGCCTACCGTGTATCCGACTCTCTGCAGCCTCTTGCTTTCTTCACAGCTCCTCAGGAGGAAAACACAACTGTATCTAGAAGAATTAGCGCTTCCATATGAAGTTTCAAGCTGAAGGGGGAGCTTCCTTTTTGAAAATAGAACAGGTTTTTGTTTTGTTACGGATAATCTTTATTCAGTTCACTACTGTGTTTTTATCCAGCACCTCTGGCTTTCATCAAATTTCATTTTGTTTCATAAACTTCTTTCCTAACTTACTGTTGCGTTGCGCAGGGCATCTAATTTAAGACACACCTTGTGCATAGATTCCCCGTTTCCTAAACTTCATATCCTAGGTGATGCCTTTTTCCTCCCTCACGTTGGAACACTTTTGTTGTGGTCAGAAAAGCTTTAACTAATCTAACCGGCACTCCATAAAGTGATGCCCCACTGCCGACCATCTGTCGCCGTGTATATACTCGTAGTGTAAGGGACTTCTTCTCTATTGGTCTGAGTTGATAAAGTTATGACATGGCCAGTGGAGCTTCACAACTGAGCTGGCCGTCCAAATACCTAAAGTTTCTCACGTTTGCAGTGGGGCCCTGAGGGCTTTGTTGGGGCATCTAAGTCGAGGTTTATCCTCCAGTCGCGCGAGTTGCTGGCTCCTATGGGAGAGGTTAGATCATTTTCTGAATTGCTCCGTCTTACCTAGGGAATGTCTTTATTTAGCACTCAGAAAGTACAGTGTTTGTAATCTACATGAGGTGGTCATTTTCGCATTGTTTGACGATTTGTGCAGTGCTGCTTGTTTTCCTCCTGTCGCGCGATTTGCCGGCACTTATGGAGGAGGTTAGATGATTTTTGGGATTACTGACCTAGGGAATGTCTTTATTTAGCACTCAGAAAGTACAGTGTCTTTGGTCTGCATGAAGTGAATCTAGAATTGTTTGACAATTTCTCAAGTGCTGCTTGATGTTTTCTTCCCGTAACCCGCGTTGCAACTGCTCCATCTGACTTGGGGAGTGTCTTTATTTAGCACTCATAAAATACTGTTTGTGGTCTATAAGAGATCGTAATTTGCGAATTGTTTGACGATTTCATCAAGGCTGCTTGATGTTTTCTTCTAGTAATGCTAGTTGCTGGCCCCCATGGAAAAGGCTTGAATATGTTAGGAATTGCTGTGGCTCATCAAGGTGATGTCTTTTAACATAGCTTTCGAAGTGTCCGCGGTTTTCATGAGGTTGAAATTGCCGAATGGTTTTGTGATCTCTTAAGTACTCCTTGCCGAGTACGTGCATAAAGCATTACAGCAGATAAAAGATTAAGTAACATGAAGCAAAATTATAGTATATTAGGGGTTCAGTGACATAATGAAGCCAAAAATGGTTCCACGCCTACGTCGTGTAAAATTATGGTTCCATTAAAAGGAATTCTGCATTTCCTTGCTTCCTTTTTTGTATATGAAATAGTCATTATTCCTGGGAAGTTAACTCCGTTAATTTATAAAATTTGACTTTGGTCTTTCGTTTGATTCCTTTGCCTGCACCTGCTAGTCGCCATGCGATGTGCGAGATGAAATACAGAAGTTTTGGACGCACCACGTCATCTTCTTACGTCGGTGATGTTCCAAAAGTTCATGTTCGTATCATTAAAGACGGAAGTTGAACTAGAGTTGAAGGATGGCTTTTTTATTTCTCCAGGCTGTTGGGGCGCATGGAAAGTGCCTGATAGAGCTTCTCAGGGGCCCAATCTTAAAATAAATTTTGCACAGTTGCCAAGTTTCAAGTCGACATTGCTACGTGCTTTCTCATGAAAATCACTGCATCTGGCAACATGGCAGTCTTGCCAGATAACTTGTTAACAACTATATATATGTTGTGATTGTTGAAGAATTCGGCCCTTTGTCGTCGACTAAAGAGGGGAAGAAGTGGTTGGATACACTTTCATTGTGAAAAACAGTGAAATGTGAAAATTTCACCAATTATCAGAATAATTTGTATCCAAGTGGGAACGCGCAGTAATTCATCGATCTGTACAATTTGCTGCTCTTCGTAGGCAGTAACATGTATTAAACTCCACTCTATGTGTGAACTTTTATTTCCCTTCCACATTAGGAATTAGCGTTAGATGTGTTGGTTATCACGTTATATTGTTAAAAAAAAAAAAATTCGACGCTCTATTGTTTGGGTGTGGGCCACGGTGTGGGCTTAAGATCTGGTGAATTGTAGCTGAGTGAAAACCGCCTTTGACGGTCCGGCGCCTTGCGAAGCAGAAAGTGGGACGAATTCACTTTATACTTAGTGACGAATCTATGAAAATTTGTACAAATATGGAAGTGAAATCGAAGGTACATATATATATATATCACATATATATGTATACATAGGAGTACTCATTACTCTCAGTTACGAATCTGTTAAAATTCGCGCTCTCCATAATAAAACGTAGGTTGCAAGCTGGGACTTGGCTAGGTCATTTATTTGTTGAAATAGAATGTGATTTCCGTTGCGTTAAGCACCTTCTTTTATCAGTTTACTGTTGTAGTGTTTTAGCTCCCACTACTTGCTACTTGAATTTTACCTCGTTCCAATGACCTTTCTAACTTAGGTTTCTGTACGCAGGTAAACTTTTACGGTAACACACGTGCATAAATTCCCTGTTCCCTTAACTCTTTCCTAAATCAGTTTTCGCCTTTCCTTTCTTTGAATCACCTTTACTCTGATTAGGGATATACAAAAAATGAACGTAACTGAATCGTGTTTAAATAAGTCCTGCAAGTATTAGTCTCTGCTGAGCGGTTTCGATGTCTCTTAATGACTAAGGAATTGTAGGTGAAATAACAAGGAAGTTAATTGTATTTAACGTAGAAAGTTTTCTCCTCTACACGTATTTTTTCTTAAATAAATAAAAATTCTAGCTCTCCACATCCCCGCCAGGCTCACAACATAGCATCTGCGAAGAAAAGGAACGAGAACTTAGAATTTAGCATAAGCATGTCGAGTATGATGAGTTTAATAATTACAGTACATAGTTCTAATAATTTCGGCACAAAACTTGATGGACACAAGATAATGGTCCAGTTTTATGGGATCATCTACTCTAAGCAAGATGACAAGCGGCGAGATCAGGATTTGACTGGCGGATAGCTTCACCTCATTGCAACTCAGGATTATGAAAATGAATCCTCGGCAGACCTCAAATGGCCCCCAGTTAGTGGATCCACTCCTTCGGATGGCTCGGACTCCCAGCGGCCGGGGTGAGAGCGGCGACGTTCACAGGTAGCCGCTCAACAGGCTAAAGCTAGTGGCTGAGGCTCAAATTATAAGCTGAAAAGTCACCAGCGGAGATTGGTTAGTGCGGTGTAGAGGCTGTCTCGCCTACCCGCTTTTGCGGCGAGAAACTTCCAGAACTAACTGGCACAGAAACACAGTCTTTTGCTGACACTCTAAAAATGNCTCACTTGCACTACTGTAGAAGAGAGAAGTACATAAGTTCACTTAAATTTATATTGTTTTATAGTATACAAATTTTGAGACAATAAAAAATAACATTTGATTTCGCTAATTGTATAATCAAAATCCCTCCATGCACATACATCACAAGTGGACTCCTTCTCAAAAGTTGATGCAACAAAATCAATGAACTCTCAAAATGGTGAAGCACAACGGATGTTATGTTTGACGTGCTCTAAATAATTGATTTTATTTTTGAGCTACTAGTAATGTATCTATTAATATTATTTAATTATTCTTTTAATCTGGTCTTCCAGACATATGTTAAACTGAAATAAGTGATGACAGCCCAATTATGCCACGCCTCCTGAATTTCAAGGCACTTGTCTTTATCATGATAAATGATTTGTATCACTTCTTTCTGACATGAAAGTAACAAGCTTCTCAATTGTAGAGCAATAGTTTTACAGATACATAATAATTGAATTTTCCTTAATACAGATAAATAACTTACCTAACAAATAAACTTTCAGATATCCACTTGCAACTTGTTAAGAATCCTTGTGAAACTCTAAAAGGGTGGCATGGGACCTCTTCACTGGACTGTGATGCATGTTCATAACTTGAACACTGATGGTGCCCGAAATGGAAAGGAGCATAGCTTTAGATACCAAGCTGATTTACTTAAAATTTTGACTCATTTAAAAAAGCAAATTCATGCAATGAAATAAGCTTTTGACACTTTCATCAACACTATGATAATGTTGATTTCACAGAATAAAAAATTTTCATTCTTTGCTTAAACACACACCCGTTGCAAGCTGACTTAAATTAGTTTTCCTGAATAATGCTACACTAAGACACAATGTATATCAAGAAGTTAGATGGAACATATCTGATGAAAAGAATGAGGCTCATTATCAGTAATTCTTCATTTTACAATATTTTACAGGCAACTTGAATGTTTTGTAGTACTTTCTCAAAAAATGAAGGGATACAAATCTTTTTATGGAGGTTTTGCTTATATCTTTCCTTTTCTGTTTGTCTTTTCCAAATTTTGAGAGCCATT
>JACJUY010011598.1:0-24911 GCA_014220935.1 Platorchestia sp. MABIK
GTTTTGGCTTAGTTTTTTTGGTGATATAAGGTGCGCATTCATCGAGGGCTGCTGTAAAGCTCTCGTTAAAGATAGATGCAATAGTTGTTTCCTCCTGAGGGGAGTGGCCGACGGCAGCTTACATACTAACCAAGTTGAGTATACTTAGAGCTTAGAAAGTATAGACACTGAGAGTTGTGGACAAATTTGCAAACATAACACGCTGCATGTGAGCTCAAATTTCAGTGTTACGCAGATTAGGCTCGTGGCGTCTTGGATCTATGCTTCTGGTACCTATATCATAGCATTCATGTATGGAAGCATGTTGATATTGGTTGTATTGAGCGATATATCATTGGACGAAGTGGATAATTTCAATCTACACCTTCCCCAACATCAATTTATTCACTCCATTAATTTTTTAATCAATCCTATCAACTACGTCGTCATTGATTTACGGACTCTCTTTCGACACTGATGCTACACTCCCAGAGTTGTCATTACCTTATTCATCACGATTTGGGAAGTGTGTACTGCAATATTTTCTTTCAACCCTTTCATACCTGCACCATTCGCCAGATGTGGCACAAACCAAAGAAAACTACCAAATTGGTGTACTTACGCACCATCTGCCATATGTATAGCACCATTAATTCTTTTACGATGATATTTTTCACTAATGAAATGCATATTTTTATTGTACACTTCGTATTAATACCCTTTTGTTATAAAATTTTCATCTCCCATTTTAAATGGCGCGAGAAGGGTTAACTAGAACTGAAACCAAATAACGCTGAAGCTTTCAGCTCAGTCGGTGATTCATCGTACTCAAGACATTCCTCTCACTGTGGGTATTACGTGACAGTCAATTGCATTGCGTGACATGGGGCTGGGCCTGATGCATCATTTTCGTACGGTTCATCAAATGCAACGGGATTGCCTGTCACGGGACTAAGACATAAATATTGTAGTTAACTCGTGCGATTAAATAGTGTATGTAGGATCTCGTTGAAATGAAACAAGTCCGAGGAAATGATCATATTTGTTTCAATTGAAAGCTCTCAGAGTTTCAAGTGCTCTATAGTTATCAGAGGACGATAGCTTTCACATTAAAGGTTTTATATTTTAAAATCTATGATGATATTTCTCCCAAGCAGTTCCTCCCAAGCTTTTTTTGACCCCTTTTACTCAGGTGTGGCGAATAAATGATGATTCACAAATTTTATACTGCAATTGATTACAATTGACACGCTCAAGCCACAATTGGTATATTAACTAGGAATTCATTTTGTTTTATAATTTTAAAACATTCTTGGATGAATGATACACGTAAGTTTGTACCTACAAGTTCAGAGACACGTAGTTTCAAACTAAGATGTTAGCAATTTGTTATGGACATGCTCTATATTGTTCTAAATTCTATTGTACCAAAGATTGAAGAAAGTAGTAAACTTATTTACATTTCTTCGGTAGTGTTCGTAGTAGTCAGCTTTTGAGTGATGTAGTTAAGAACGTTAGAGTAACCCTTATCCAATGTACAAGATAATACGTACCAGGCTTGATTGGCATAAAAAATAATTTCTTTATCCGGAACAATTTGTCAGGCGAACGTTCCAGCTTATTAAGCGTAAAACTTTTCTTAGGGATCGTGTTTAGCGTATAATTAATTCTTAATTAATATACCTCCAAGTGCTCTCAAATCAAAATGACGGCAGCCAGGTGCTTGTAGAAATGTTTTCCAAGTCCGAAACTCATCCGTAGGAACTTTGAGCTGATTGTTGCACTCGGAGTAGAGCCAACGAGCACAGCAACAGAAAACAACATGAGACAAGAGACCCTCCGGAACAAGTGTCAGTCTCGGCAACAACTGCAGCATCGTCGCAGGAACTAAGCGCTACACATTATCTCACACATCTCAAGTACGCCAGAACCCATAATGGCGACCTGAAAAGGAAGCCTGCAATTATCGTGATAGCTCCTCGAGTAATGCAATTGCAAATGAAAACATCTCACAGTAATCATGATGAATTAGAGGTACTCATCGATGCTAGTTGATATCATTTAAACGAAATTATATTATTCACCTTAGCATTTGCTCACTAGGAAGTAAAGAAGATTTGAATTCGAAGTTGAGAGAGAAAAAATCCCAGCTTCTCGTTCTCAGTCTCCGCGACTAACACAGAGCTGTCGCTACAACACAATGTGTTACTCGTAGACATTTCCCATAATCAGGGCTCAAACCTGAGGCTCCAAGCAATGAGTTAGGCATTATTGCTTGCTTGCTACCTCAGAAGAGATTCTGGAAAGTAAATGAAATAAGAAGCAACACATCTGTCGGATCACAACTTATGAAGCGCACTTTGACATTATAATGTGATTTCTTTCTTACCCACTGCCAACAGTATTTTAATTCTCTTCGCTTGTTCTAGCTTAGTAAATTTGTTAAACACTTTCAAAATTACAATGTTCGAAAAGTCGTAGTTGGCCAGATTAACGGTATTTGAAGCTTATTAAAGCTAACAACAAAGGAACACTATGAGACTTGGTATTTTTGAGAAACAGTCGTAAAGGCTAACAGTTGTTTGAACGTGTAACTTCATAATTCATAATGTAAGCGTTTATTTTAATATAAGAGGGGATATTTTCATTATTGTTACCTGAATGTATGAGGGCGAAACGATGAAGATGATACTGAAAAAATTGCATCTTCTATTCTGAACAACTTTCACAAATTTTTTGAAAAACTCAAACTTCAAGAGTCGAAAAAAGGCAATGCGAGTGCTAATCATTTCTGATTTCATTGACTGGTTGTCTGCGGTTGGAAACGTTTTTAGGAATAAGTTCAGTAGGTAAAGCATTTAAGAGCACAAATCCATTAAACAATACATTTACGAAAAGATATTAACATATTTTGATACTTCGCCGACCAGGTATATTCCTCCAATATCTTTTCAATTTGCAACAGAGTTCTTCAATATTTTCTGGATTTCTTTCCGTCCTTCAGTTACTTCTTATATTCAAGATGCTTATTAGATGCATGCAGGTCAATCATTCATGCTAGAAAATCTATTACAGGAATATTTTCTTCATGAAATAATTTTTTTACGGTTTTCCCATCGTGACGAGAAGCATTTTCCTGCATAAAACCACTGTCGTTTCTTTAGAAGAGCACAAAACCGGTAAGGTTTAGATCTTCAAATGTTTCCTAAACAGCCCAACATCTGTTTTGCTACGAAATCGTTCAAGACGCCTCATATATCACCTCAAAAGCTACGACACTCACACCCCCGAACTTGATCCTTTTTTTAGCACATTGGAGGGATTATCTCTCATTACTACTGCTAAGAACAATACTTTTTCAACTTAATTAGTGTCTGATCCGGACTCATTGCAGTATGGGTGAGACATGATGCATGATGTTAATCGGATTCATGGAACCAATTCTGTTCAGAAGATCTTGTTGTATATTGAGTAATTTTAACAGTGAAGTTAAGTGTGTGCTAATTTTCTTCTATTTAAAATTTCTAAAACTATTGCACAGAAGTAGGATCTATTTGGTGTAAAGTAATAGATGTATATCTGGCATGACAAGGGGATGAAGAAAGAGTTTTTCTTAGGAAATATTTTTTGACGGTTGTTAACTTTGAATGGATTCTATTGTTTGCCTCAGCTCCATACATGAACTGAAGAGGTAAACAAACTTGTATTTTTTCGCTCAATTTATCATCGACATTTAATGTAATGACAAATGTTTAAATATACGAAGTCATTTCAAACATATGAGCTTCGATTGCCATGTCTCTCATATGACAAATGCTTTCGATATATTTTCTATTCTCTGTGAGTACTTTTTAAGACTGCTATTCAAACGACGGTACGCAAGAATTTCCACTAATTTAATATATAATAAAATACAATTATTAAGGTATTTAATTTTAGAAAGACTGATTCATTAGAGGCATAACGAATAGAATCTGCACACCTAGTCTTCATCTACGTGTTGTGTGCTTCCCTGGAAATAACTGGCTGGTTCACTGCAGATGTTAGGAGGTACAATTTGGTCTTGTTCTGCTTGCATTAGTAGAGCATGTCAGAGGCCTTTTACAAGCATGTCTTGGTCTCACTCATAACCAGTGGTTGCCACGTGCGATAAAATGAGCGAAAAGCGATAAATGAAAATTATCGCTGACGTCAAACCTTTTATCGTTAATCGTTTATCGCAAAGTGTTCTAAAATAATCGCTCATTCACTTACCGCTAGTTCCAAAAAATGAGGAACGATAAACGATAAATTCAACGACGACTTTTGTAAAATTTAAAAATATTTTCACGGCGGCAATAGTCACAACAGCCCGCCTGACGTTTTCAGACCTGAAAAACCTCACTTGTAGTCCATAGACTGGTTCCAGGGACAGTTTTTGTTTAATTTAATTAATTTTCACTGTGGAAAAATAGCTTGTATGCTTTTTTTAATATTTCAACTAAGTAAAGGTACTTATCATTTATCGCTTTTGTTATCGCAAGTAAAAAAAATTTTCACTATTGTTTTACCGTTTATCGCTTACCGCAGGTTGGGTTTTGAATTTTTTTTATCGTTTATTGTTTATCGCATGCAGGTTGGGGAAAAATTATCGTTCTATCGTTATCGCAAGTTGGAAAAAAAATTATCGCGGCAACCACTGCTCATAACTGTAGGTGATCCGAAAATATTGGTTTCACACATATATCAAGACACGTTAGCATCTGAAAAAATTGGTAGAAATATGTATTTCTTGCATCCCACTAACAAACGCTAGCAGAACAAACACTAGCAGAACGCAGAACGTTTTATTTATCTAACGTAAATGAAACCGAGTGTTTTTAAGCTATGTTAACCGGTGACCAAGAAAACAGGAAATGAAACGGAGGTGAGAGTTTTATAGCATTTCTCTCCCACTATTACGCAAACCGTTAAAGAAATGCAATTTTACATCTTTAAATTGCTAAAATACGCCAGGCAGCGCACGCAAGCAGGATGGAAAAATGAAAGAGATGGCATAGTTTCTTGGTGTACTTAAACTTCCGTTAGCGCTAAACAGACCGACAGAAACGCTTAGAAAACCGAGTAGACCATTTGAATCCAGTGTAAACGTGTAGCCTGCAGCTATTATATCTCATGATTAAATGAAAAATAATGAAATATAATTCTTAATTTTGCTACTTTCGCCGTGAATCAATTAGGGAATCAAAGAGCATTAAAACATACAAATACTCAGCAGTCAGAAATTATCATCCAGATGAGTTTAATTATCCCTGCAACCTAATAGTATCCGTTGTGTGTTTATTTATATATTTATTTATACATTTGTTTGGCGTCAGCTTCGCGAGAAACATAGGATGTATATTTATTTGTTTGGTATCCGTTACGCTTTCGTCAGAGTCTGCGGTTTCATGGATACCGAATTCCTCAGTGTAACATTGAAAGATCGCCTTTACATGCATTGATATGTTTGACATTTTATCAGGATAGGTTCGGTTAGGATATCTAGGAACGGTTAGGATATGTTAGCATAGTTTGAGTATTGTTAAGGGAATTTTTTCACGGGTCCACCTAGCTCAACGATGACTTTAGCCGAAGAATTTCCACGGGTCCTGCTACCTAATAATTCCAGGGTTTATTCGTTTGGAGTACGCTTCTTCCATTTCTCTGTCACGCTCATAAGGATAGATATGACCGTATCTGTGATACGAGTTTCACTAGTGTACAAGTACGAGAATATTTTTTATCACGGGTACTGTTAGGATGGATATATTTGTTTGCCATCCACATCTGGAAAATTTGTTCAAGAAAGGTATTAAATCCCGTCATTTTTGACTCGCCGTGCCCATTAGTCTTGAAATAAGTTATCTGATGGGGAAGTCATGGTGTACTTGGAAGGAAACTTTTGGAAAAATCTTGCCTCAGGCTAGCATATTAGGATAACTGATTCACAGCCTTTGTTGACTCGGTGAAGTCATCTTAATAAGTACTGTGATGACACATGGATGGGAATTATCTTAATTTAAAGTTCTATCGGGGCTGAATTTAATTCGTATCATTTATACTCATCAAACTCTAATATTAAAAAAATCATTCAAGTATAATACCAAACATTTGATCTACAAATGCTCAAATGCCCTTATTAATTTTCAGCTCTGATTTTCCAAATTTATACTGATGGCATCGAGCTTAGACGTTTGATTTATTGAAAACTGTTTACAATATTGGAGAGCGTTCGAGCTGAGGACCATCTTCGTGCACTTTAAGTGATGCTGCTCAAGGAAAGATGGGCTGCTAACGACCTGCCCGTGACAGAAGACAAGCATCCAGCGACCACGAGACAAGGTTGGTCACGCGACTCAAGGCTGCGACGGTCATTGCAACGGCTTGACACCGCGTGCTCTTGACACTCAGTTTTACCGAGCTCAAATCGGCGCTTGTTGTTGAAATGCTGACACGCATAAACTAATGAATTTCCTCATGCCACCAGCAGATGGTAATGCGATTTAGAATAAAGCAGATTATGTACATATGTATTGTATATATCATGTTTGCAATTAAGCCCAAAATTTAAAAGAATACCATAGTTGACAAGATGCGGTGAAACATGCGCTGAAGCATCGTGGAGACCTGAAATGTGGTAATAACCAGACCGTTTGAAATTGCGGAATTGGAAGGTACAAGGTTGGGTATTAGATTGGATATCACCATCCATAACTTGAGACAACGCACAAGAAATCAACAAGAGATTTATCGTGACGGTTCAGTAGACCCTCAGGTAACACTGGCGCAACCGAGGAGCGGCTTTCCACTCAACAATTTTGTTCGCACAATCGCGTTGAACAAACGCAATTCAAGAGCTGTGGTTTAAAACACAGCGAGTTAACATAAATTACTGAGGATGATGAACCGGGTTCAGTTTAGTAGGAGCTCGATCAGGCTTTCCCTTTCTGAAGTCTTTGAAGCAATTACATCGCTGACCCGATTGCGAGCACCCTGTAAGGCTACCGCACCAAGTATCGTTCTATTGTTTACACGGCCTGAGCTGTTGAATGCCTCCGATGTTTCATCGCCGTACTGTTCTGATCAGGAGTCGTGATATAATGAGCGCATGAATTATTTGAGAAGCGTGATCATGACTCATGATTCATAAAGTTGCAAAAAACGCAATTCCTCCTAGAATTTGTGACTGCTCTTTTGAAGAACGACATAATTCTTTCTATAATGGTAGCCTACGTAGGCGCTTCATACAAAACACTTTCATTGAATTTTGTTCATCACAGCTCATTCAAATCAATGAAATTCAGTTAGACTGTTCATTTAAGGGCAAGGAATTAGTGAAAATGTATTAAAAAACTTTTGCCGTTATCAATTATTCTGCAGTTTACTTTGAAACTGAATTTGTTTTCTAAATTGCGATTAATTCACTCACATTACAATTTTTTGAGCCTTACAAAGGTAGCATCTACATGTTTATTACTCGGACGTATAAAATCCATGCAGGTCAAATAATTACACATAATCATCAGCCCCATGGTGTCATAAAGTTGAGCATCCAGAAGCTAGAGTCGAACTCAGACTCGACACTTCGCCTTTATCACTTCACACCTTATCCTTTGATGTTCCATGCGTACGTGAGCTGATTTCAGCTCAACATTTCTTCCATTTTAGAGAAGCTGGAAACGATCTGGAAGCAGATGCACGAGACAAGCAAGAAGGATTTTATGTACTTTGCGGTTACACTGCTCAAACGATCAATTCCTCGACTGTATTCAAACACTAGTTCATAACTCACATACGTTGACATTAATTGTATATGTAACTCGAAAATGACTAGAGTTTTTTTGCCCCAACATACAGTATGTAACTGTGCATGTTAGAGAAAGAACAAGGCTCGCACATATATCCCAGTACAATGCGGTTGTATCCTTGCCTGCCTTCGGTTTGCAGCAAGCATTAGTGTAAAATTACAGAGCCTTCACTCCCGGATTCAACAAATTAAGCATCTCGCACTGCAGCTTCTATACTATTCACGGCTTTCTCGCTACTTCGATTATAACAGTGAAAACAGTAGTGTTGCTAGGAGAGGTCAGTCAGGTGAACTATCTCTTCCTGAGCAAAGTTCAAATATTTCTCAAAGCAAAACGTGTGATAAAATCAGTAGAAGCTTGGTCTTCGAAAACATAAATACAAACCGAATAATTTTGAGCATTTTTTGTACTAGAAAGTAGTTTAGTTAGAAGAAATAGCATAGTATATTTTGTTGCGGATGCCACACCAAAGCAGAGCTTGGCGCATGCCACATTCGCATTTCAGATCACGCCTCACCGTTTGAGTCTCATTTCAGAAAATGATTCGCTCTCGAACAGATTTCGCCCTCCAGAGCACAGTTGGTTTTCCGCTCGTGCCTGAACGTTTTAGCCTCATTTCAAGACACGACGAGCTCCCAGACTTTGCACTTCAGAACACGACTTGTTCACAGCTAGTGCTTTAGTTGAGCGAGTCTAGAATAACATTTTTTGGCGACAAATTGCTAACACGTTAATTGAAGAGGTTTAGAAAAGCAGCTGTGGGGTTCGACTGCTTATGGTAAGTCGCACTTAGGGGCTAACGACCTCGACTACGGGCAACAAGCGTTGCCGTTGTGCTCATATGTAAATTACTGCATGGAAAACTCGATGAATCATGACCTAGGGAAATCTTTATGAATTTTATGTACATGATGTTTTTCATGAAGCAATCGATTATCATTTTCGTATCACACTTTCAAAAAATATTTGGTCCGGCATGCTATATCACGGATGATATTTGACTGATCAGACACTTCAAACGATGAGATTAAAAACTTCTGTGATGATTTTGATAGATTAATCACGTCTAATTATGTTTTTAAATGTGTTGGTTCCCAATGAGGGATAAGCATAAGTGCTACATTTCTATGGACGGAATATTTAAAAAACGACGGTGAAAAGGATCTCCAAACATGTAAGAATATCGAACATTTCAAATATCGAGGAAATAATCATTTGAAATCACCTTCATGGAAAAAGTGTTACGTGGAAACGATTGAATAACTTTGTCTAATAGAACAGATCGTTCGATTGCGAAAATCACCGTAGGACAAATGGATGAATTGAATTTTAGAAAACATTCATAATGACTTAAAGCATGACTTGCAATAATAAATATAATATGTCGGGTGCGTTTCCAGAGTGTCTCTGTTTGTTATTCTATTTAGATGTCGTAAATCAACAAGACTATATTCTTGTGGTACTGGTACTCTATGGAAGTAGGGGGGAACATTTCAGATTATCATAAACGAATTGATAAAACTCATTAGGCGCATTTAAAGAGTTTTGCTTTCTCTGTTCAATTTACCTGTTATATTTACCAGCCCGTAAAAAATACCGTTTTCTGAAAACACACATTTAGCGAAATAACTAAGCGGAATTTAACGTGCAGTTCAGCTAACATAAACTGAAAATGCACAAGCATGTACGATTAAATAATTTTAATGATTTTATTGAAAAATATAACGCCTAGATTGAGTGTGAATAAAAAGTCCCTTCTAACTTTGTCCGTCATTAAACTCTGGTATGCGCTAACAACTAGCCATCTGTAATTTTAGTCTTGTACAAAATATTTGTCCTGTCTAGTCTTCATGTGCTGTGATTACCAACATTTTATTCAATCTGATGTATTTTAAGGTTGGTATTTACATTTTATTATCAATGTGACTAAGTGTTTCTTCTGTACTTTGCAACCTGAAGATGATGTTTGAAACATCGAAACGGTGCCTTTTAAAGACTGACCGTTATAGAATTTTAACAATTGAGTGTTAATTTCACTAAAAATTATAAGTGATTATCTTCGTATTTTAACACGAGTAGAACTCGAACAATAAACTAGGAGTCATTGTTATCTAAACTTCAGATGGCGTTTCTCTGACTGAGCTTCACGGTTTTCATGTTGTGCAAATCAATCATTTGAAACAAAATTAATTTATCGCAAGGTGAAGTTATTCCTATACGCATTTTTCTCGTTCGTGACAATATAGGCCGCACGCTGTAACATGATTCCAGAATGATCATAATTACTCCTATGATCAACTTGAATGAACGTTTCCGTTTTGCTTCTAAGCCAAGTACAAATCATATACTTATCGAGTTTGTGGCATTGATTCCTGTTCAGGGTTTTTGGGCCAGATTGGAAAGCCACAATGACGGCGAGAGGCCGCACGGTTCACAATACGGGACCATAACTCATCAGCGCTCAGGCTCCAGTAATGCTGAGAGATACATGGAGGATCGTTCCCGTGATTCGTGCCGTGGTAGCTGCAGCAGTTACTGAGTGCGGCTCTGCATGCCGTCATCCAATGGATGCTCACATCTCAAGCTGAAATTTTTCGCGGTGGAGGAGAGAATACTTCAAAAATCGTAGCGAATGTTTCGTTATTATTTTTCCCAAAATAACAAACTTCCTAGAGAATGTTTCGTTATTATTGAAGCCAAGTAAACAAAAACCCTAGAGAACGTTTCATTAATATTGAACACGAGTCAACAAAATCCTGGAGAATGTTGCGTTGCATTGAACCTAAATGAACTAAGTTGTAGCTATTAGAAGTTTGTCGGATGCCAGCACAACTAGAATGTAAAATTTTCTCAAAGTACTCTTGCTCCCTGAGATAAACAAGAAAAATTTTTTTTATCGAAATTAGAGCATGATATATTTTAGAATGCATTATTTTCGAATTACAAGGTGATAAATGTTGTAAATTAGGTTATATGATCGGAATTGATGACGGCTGAACTCGTGAAAAATAAAACAAGAAAGAATTTACCTACCTTAAGTACAGTATTATGGAAAAATTAGGAGACAACTCACGAATACAGATTACTTAAAATCAAGCTATCCAAACTTCGAAACATCCAACAAAACAGCAGGTAGCTTTAAGAATAATATAGTACATTACATGCTTCAAAAGACACCATGTAAATTCTAGTTTAGGCGACAGCTCCTCAAGAGCATCATAAGTAACGGAGCTGGTGCGCTCATTTTTCTAGATGTGCGCGTTGCGCGATGTTTTATACATATATCACTTTTTGACTAACCATTTCTCACTACTTCAAAATCACTTACGACGGAGTTTCAGTCTGTTTTGATAAACCGTTTTTTGTCTTTTCTTATTCCGCTCCAACTAATTATTTAGGAATTCCCAAGGATTCTCTAGAAGAATAAAAATTATTTATAGGTTTCAGCCGTCTCTTTGTGTATAAAATATCCAAGATATGATATTTTGACTGTTTCTCTCAATAAAACAATTAGTCCCAAGCACGGCTATAGTACGCCTCGTATGGATTGTCTATCAATTAAGGACCTTTTTATGATTTTTTTAAATCCAAAGTGATATACATTTCATGGATCAACTTTTTTACAAATGAACGGTTTTTATTTCGTTTATTTCTTACTTTTCATGCGTTGGTATGCCCATATAGAATGCGCATAACACGCTGGTATGCCCACATAAAATAGGCCTAATTCAATAGTATACCTTATAGAATGCCCCTAACACGGTGATATCCTATTTAGTATGCCTCCAAACATGTCAGTATTCGCATACCAGCGCCAAAGTTTTCTTCTCTACCGATTGAGAGCGATCATCTTTTTCAAACTCGGATACGCCATTGCGGATGATGTCTTCAGTCATTAAACGCATCAGCCTGCGAACAAGAGTAGGCGCTCCAGCCTCCAGCACGTCACGAGCTGAGCAGGGAGGTTCTAGCCTCTAAGGAACTCAAAAACGGCCTTGGCCTCACGCCGCGCGGTGCCCGGATGCGGATGCTCGCACTGCCGGTGAACTCCAAATTGCCTCTCTCTGACGCTCTTATGGGGTCAGGAATGGGTGCTTTCAGGTAGCGATCCTACCCCTGCATCGGGAGCTCATCAGTCCTTGCTAGTATTGATGAGCTCCCGATTATATCTGCTGAGCTCATTTTTCTGCCGGATTATATCTAGACCATATCTGCTGCTCTTACTCTAATGCCGCTCATGTACGGATCTACTTTACCATTATTATTATTTGTTTCGATTCTCATTTCAAACCTAATAGTAATAATTGCGGCCGAAGAAGCTGGAAAACAACTTGGCATTGGAACTTTTGAGACAGCTGGTGTCTTACGGGAGAGTGAAATTTTTTTGTTGTCATTTCATTTGCGTTGCCTTCATGAGATAGAGCTTATACGAATGCGGTACAATTTACTTGCCATGCTCTGGAAAAAATTGCCTACAATTCTCTGAAGTTTGAGCCAAAGAATTTCGTTATTCCGTAGTCTAGTAATCGAAAAAGTAATTTTGAAATAACGAATTTTTTGTGTATTACTTTTCGCAGGAAAGCCTCGCATGATTTGAGACTTGGGAATTGACTCAAGAATGGGCCACCCAGTTTGTCCTTGCTGCTGTCTGAATTCCATTCTATACTTCGAAGATTTTATAAAATCTGCCATATGAAATTCGCTCTATCTGTGGCTAGAAAAACTCGTCCCAGTTACAAAGGTAACAATATATATCATCCTTGCTATCGCTGGAGCAAGTTTGTCCGAGGCTTATTACTCACTGTATCGTTCAAGCTGCTCTGAAGATAAACTCACTTTCGCTGTGTCAAGTTCGTGCCACCTGTAATTGTGACCAACGCTCCGTCCCAGCTGCCACAAACTTGTCCCCACCGTGATTGCGACGAACTCACGCCGTCGTGCAGTACTGACTTGAATACCAAAATTGCGAAATACCTCCGTTATCAATAAAAACTTCCTGGGTTTGAAAAATATAGGAATTATCAAGACTTTTCCGGTGTACTCAGAGACTAAGAACGAGGAACGCTAAAAAAATTTCCTTGCGTTAGAGTGAGCTTGACGGTGTGAAATACGAGGCTTTTTCATTCAGGAGACAAATTAAAAGGCGCAGGGAAACCAATAAACAACGTTGCAATTGATTTTGAAAACGTTTATAACTGCAGTGCTAAATTTTCTGAAAGTACTTCCGAGAACCCATTTTTTCTGACTATTTCTCTTTCAGAAACTGCAGCGTTTGAGCCGAGGAAGAAAACAGTTGAAATCAGTACAGAAATGCGAAAGCATTAAAAAACTAACTGCTCAATTGAACAGATGGAAATTTTAACCAAACAGAGCACGACATTGTTTTCCTTAAGAAAAATACACTAGTAACCAGACAGCGGAAAGCAAGTTATTACCAACATCAGTCAACAGCTTCATGTCTCTTTTAAATTGACGTGTTAGGGGTTGTTCTAGGTCCTAGGGGTAATCAGCTCACCTACTGTACGAAGCTGATTAATTTGATCAACCTGCCAGACTCCAGAATATGGAGCGAATATTTATTCGTTGTCGCGCGCCTGTTAAACATCTTTTAAAAGAACCATTTTTGTTCATAGATCCACCATTACACACGGGTTATGCAAATAAATTTCAGTTTTTTAACTAAAGGAAGGAGTGAATGGAGTCAATGATATCTATATCGTCAGGTCTGCTCACAAAAATCGTGACGTCATTGTCATGGCCAGAGATTTGGGGCCATAATTGCACAGAATAGAAAACACGAAATCATTCAGCTCCATCCTGTTACTGATTTTCCATAGAACGGGGGCTGATCAAGCTTTAAAAAGTTCTTAGAGACAGACAGTGATACTTTTCTGCCAGATGAGCGCATAAATAAAATTTCATTTTCTATAATCATTTTTTATTGAACGTAAAAATAAAGAGTAGTAAAACTTGTTTGGGCCTAATATGAGCCCACGCCATTACTTTAGAATTTTTAGGCCAAAAAATATTATACTGGCACATTTTCTTGCAATATCAATGTCAGGGTTCTCATTTCATGAGAGGAGTGTATTAGTTACGAAAGTTAGAGTTTCTTTGTACAATTTTCTTTTTCATCTTGATCCTGTATGACATAAGGCCGTCAAAAATTGTCAGTTTCAAAGCATGTTTAAAGTAGTTCAACAAACAAGGGTGGAAATGCTCGAAATTAAATATAATTTCTAAAATTTGCTTAGACAACAGCTCTGATCTTTCAAGCGCTGTATCGCTCCAACTGCGATTCTCTCCTTTAATATACGTAAATACAGGGTGCGCCAGAGAAACTTACTTATTTGAAAAAATTCCCGCGCGGTGAGTTGAGCGGGTAGAGGGGCGAGAGGGGGCGCATCTGGAGATGGAAGTTCCCAAGTTTGTTTCTCCCGCCAGTCAGTTGCCATCATGCTCTGGTCTAGAGAGCAGCGGGCCTTCGCAGTCGAGAGCTTCTTTTCTAACGGTCGCTCAATTGTTGCTACGCAACGTGCCTTCCGCGCTCGCTTTGAAATTTGACTCCATGCGATTTCTTTTTATGGGGTTATTTGAAATCCCTGGTTTATGTCGATCGACCACGGACCATAGCACACCTCAAGAACAACATTCGCGACGCCATTGCCAACATACCGATTGATATGCTGCAAAGAGTGGATACGAATTTCAAAAATCGACTTCATCAGTGTATGCGCAATGGGGGTCGCCATTTATCCGATGTCATTTTCAAGACAACATGAAAAAAAATTCGGATATTGTATTCTCATATAAAAAATAATTTAAAAGAATAACTGAAGTACTTTTGTTTTTATTGACCTTTCAAATAAGTAAGTTTCTCTGGCGCACCCTGTATAAACCAGATAGTACGCAATATGTATGTAAGTACATATATATTCGGACTCTTCATACTTTACACAACACAAATGCTATTTTTGATCACTCACACACGTTATCACAGAACATCTGATAGAAATTGTTCGAAGTTACTCAATCACTTCCATTTGATTTGTTCCAAACTGGAGCCACAGTTATGACCAGAAGTGTAACGTAATTGCTGTGCTGTCAATTCTAAGATCGAACCTGGAGATGTTGATGGCGTTGGTGGGGTGCAGTTCAATAAGTAAAAGAGATCACCTCTAACCTCTTTCACCAGTCTTCTTCGTTTGCTATTATCTGAGAACAGCGTTCTTGTGAAAGTGGTGCGGGTTCCAAACCAGTGCCTGGTACACAGGGTGACAAGAAGTCGCCCGCACAAACATTCTTTCGAAAATTCATTGAAAATCCTAATTTAATAGAAGTTCATGTGGAAAACAATCATGTATCCATTAGGTAATAATATATTCAGACGGTTTCGATGTGGCGATAGGTACTGTAGGCAGTGATTGCCTCAGGGACTCCAAATTTTTGTAAGGCTTAGCACAAGCCCTTGCGTTTAAAATTAACCACACGCTGTTCATCGAATTGAGATCAGGCGAGAATGGGGCCATTCTACGAACGGGATGAAATCTGGAATTTGGGCTTTGCATAAGTCCTGAGTTATTTTCCCTTTGTGAGCATGACCTGCTGAAATGCCCATTCGAAATTGCCGTAGCTGCTGAGGCTACAGAAATACTTTACAGCTTCGAAAATGTCGCGACGGCACACTTCTTTTTGATGTGCACTGATTCTGTTTGTGAACTAAATATCTGATAACCAGTACCCTTGAAATAGCAATAGGTTTTAAATTTGCAAGTCCCATCAATGTTTTTGGTGAAGTTTGATTGATTTGGTGTATCTCCTACAATATGACAATTGGAAAACGTATTGGACATTGAAGGGAACAATGTCTTCATTTTAGACTATGTAAGTGAACTCCAGGTAAGTTATTCGTTCTGTGGATTATATAGTCTGCATAAATTTAGAGAAAAGGAACTGAACCTGAAACCGATGATTCAAGTTATTGTGAATTTGTTCATGGGATAATTTGAGATGAAACACCTGCTCAACAATTAGTGTATTTTTTCAGCTTAAAGAGAAATGAAAACTTTATGGTTTAGCGTGAAAATTGATTTGCCAGATAGTTTTTTAGGACAAATTACGCGAGGGTTCTTACTTATGAATTTTATGAATCCAATAAAGGTTCTTGATTTAAAAACGGGAAAATAGAGGTTTTGAATCCAATATGACCTTGGGGTACAGGTGGGTGCCCCACTTGGGTAAGCAGAACGTGGTTAAAGCTGAGGCTCTGTCATCGGCTGCACAGGAGCCTATATAAGGAGGGACGGCCAACTCAGGGCATCATTTATATGCTGCTGTTCGGTTGTGACGCTTGCAGCAGCTCCGGCCGTATTTTTTTTGTGAAGTTCACGAAGCTGAACATTAGGTTGTGGTTTTAATAGAAAGCATTTGAATGAAAAATTAACTTTTCGTAATTTCACCGAGAGTGCTCTACCTTCTCACTGCACGTAAATACCCTTATTCGCTACGTTTCAGTCAACTGTCTAATGCTTGCGGATACACACAATTTTGTCTTGTAAACTCGTAACTTACAGACATCAATTAAAGGCCCACCATCCGCATACATGCAGATGTTACAAATGCATTCAAGTGCAAGAGCGTACCGTTTGCTTCACGCTGCACCTGTATGACGAACAATACGAAATGCCCTGCATTATGAACGAAAACACTGATCTCTGGCTTTTAGCTTGCGTAACACCTTTTTGATTCTCGATGTGAAATTGCGAAGTGGGAGATAGGAACTTTTGTATTTACATGTGCTGTCGATTCTTGAGTTTATGCATCATCTTATTGAAACATCAACTGATTTGAACAAAATTAGTTTCAGTTAGTCAATTCATGTGATGCTCGAGGCAAGTTATAAACAACTAGCCTCAGTTATTTATAAAAATATCTGCAAAATATATGTCTGTGCAACAAGTTCGCATAAGATGATGTAAAACAAATATTTTTTTTGTGGTTCTGAAAATTGTTGATATATGTACTTCTATCGACTAACATTAAACTTCATTCTTTAAACGTTATTTTTCCCACAACAAGTTCAGTTTGCTTTCATTAAAATAAAGCATTATGCATAACAAATCCTATTCCATTCTCAATTTAAATATTTAAACCAGGTTATGCGAAAGCAAAGGCAATGAAGTTTGTCCGTAATAGACCTTTGCATTCAGCGCCTTAACGTAAATGCTGTATATTCCAATCTTCGGTGATTGTTTCTAACAAGTTGGGTGTGAAGATGTTTAAAAGAAAATGAAAACAAATTTACAAGGTACTGAACTCTCTCAAATCACTTGTTGATAAATTCTAATCAACTGACGGCACAAATCCTACAAAGAATCCTGTTAATCCACTATTCTATGTTTTTTCAGATGCAAAATTAAAAACTTCTGACCTACGGCTATCAGCTCTTTTACTTCAATTTTTCTCAACCTAGCTTTCGGTAACTTCTTAGCTTCTAGTGAATCAATCAACGCCCAAGAATTCAGTTCAAACGGACTCGAATCAACGAACGATCGACTACCGCCTTCCTGGGAGTAAACCACACGAAATCGACATGTGGAGCAAGCAAATATACTTGATAATCGGTAAGTGGACATAATATTTTCCTTATCTCCTAAATAAGCGAGTGGTTTGCTTGAATCGTAAATTTGCTACATTCTTGAGAGTGAAGACAATCCCAAGAAAATTAATCAAATGTTCTTGGAAAAGGCTTTAGCGTCCAGCTCGTTAAATTCTGTGAAAGTCATTACATTTATCATAGTCATTACAAGTCATTATATCTCCGAAATAAAAGATCAAATAGCAGTGAAAGAGAAGCATTATAGAAATACCATGAGATAATAAATTGACCAGGTTCAATAGACAAGTAGTTATCTACTAATCATTTGGATAGGATCTAAGCTCTGTTAATTATTAAGGTAAGGTTTTCGCTCTAAAGTATGTAATATGTGCAAAGATTCTAGAATCCTGATACCATTTGGAGTTGATGTTGAATCTAAAATTTTACAATCCATGGTAGATATTGTAACCCTGCATGTTTTAGCATGCTTGCTAATGGCTGAATGAAACGGGTGGACTTGCTGAATCTCTGTATGGCAGCTTCTACCACGGAGTACTGCTGCTCTGATTTTAAAAAATTTCGTTAAAGTCATGTAGCTGTGAGACGATGTACACAGCACGCAGCTGTAATATGGTAAGGCAGAGAGACTCGCATCTCCATGGGGAGCGTAGCCATGCGCTGGAAGAACTACTTTAAAATCATGAACAAAAATGACGCTGAGCTAAAAATCGTGAAAGCTTTTCGTAACCAGTAATTTTATTTTGTGAGGCGACTTCTCGTAGGGCTATTCAAAAGCGATATAAATGAGCTTTACTATTTTCCGCAATAGGCAAAACCCCATATTGCTTCCACAGAATTCTTAAATTGCGAATTAGTGACATCCACTGAAAACTCGTTAGATGTGAAAAATAAACGTAAAAATCAAGTTCACAGTGCAGATTAATGAAAGTGAAACACATTTGGTACCCTAATTGATTAGTGAAATTAATTGACTCAATTAATTTCGAAACTTGAGGAACAGAAAAAGGAGAAGCTGATGTCTAATCACGTGAAAGTGGGCTGGCGGGACACTGAAGTTTGAAACATGTTATCGTCTTTTGTAATTAAGTAGTCTAGAAAGAACAAAATATTGTTTTTCTCAACTTCTACTGTACATGTTAGCTTGATTGATTTTGTATCAGACTTATGAAGGTTCAAAAAATTTTCAGCTAGCGATGAATGTCTAAATAAACATAGTCATTGCATAGCCCTGACAAAATCAGAGGAGCAATCGTCGAACCATTATGGGCTTTACTCGCAAGTTATCCAGAACTTCGCTCGAATTATCAGTAATGCACTCTTTCGTCAAAACAGATGTTCACTTTGCTTAAATCGCAAATTCACTAAAATTTAAAACTCTTTCGTCATATATGCAGGTAAAATATGCAACTAATAAACGGTCTGGTTATGAGGCCTCCATTAGCACAAACACTCGTCAATCTTTTTATGATTTGTTATGAACTAAAACGGTTAAGACGATTGTCTTGATTTCAAGCGAGTGTTCTATACCATCGCTATGTTGATACTAATGTCCTTTTCAGACAATCAATGCAAGTGGAACAGTTTCAGAACTACCTTAATCTTAAGTATGAATGAATTGAGTATGCACTGGAAGTTGAAAAGGTCAATCTTCTGTCCTTAATTCCAAAACTGCGCAATTACAGGAGATGATAATTCGTTTCAGATTTCAATGTACCGCAAGCCTATTTTTTACGTATTAGGCACCAGTTTATTAAGTTTTAGTGAGTTTTCAATGTGTGTCATCAATTCATATATTATACAATTTATTTCAAAGAGACACGCCCTACAGGCTACTGCAGAAAACAATGAATGTCTTGTGCAATGCTCAATTTCTTTTTTCAAACCGCCTTCTGAACAGTTGTCTCGTAAAATGTATCACTGTGCGCAAAACCTTTCCAGAATTCTCAGTTCCGGTCAGTATTGTTCATAAATTTCAAGCTTATTACTTTTCCCAGTACAAGGATAAGCTTTCTAACGTGACGCAAGGCTTAATGCTTTATGATTATAGTCTTGTGTTGTGCACATCGTCGTAGCACTCGTCTAAAGTGTAGTATATGAGTTGCGGAGCTCCGAGGTAGAAACCATCATACACTGGAATGCAGCTAGCACCCCCATCTCATTGAGCAGTACTTTAGTCATTCTGAAAAAGCAGATTCAACTTATTCACGTTGGCTTTTTTATTTCGCGCATGAAACGACCTGATAATGAAACTAGCTCCTGACACGTATTATTAATGAATATGATCAGCCTTCTTGGAATTTTCTACGTTTCTTAGTTTTTAGTACATTTCTTCTTCAGTTTTTGAGATGAATATTGATATTAGACATTTGAATGCTGCGCTTCTCTGGACGCAAGAATCATCCAAGTCGCATGTAAATTACGAACTGATATCACGTATAATTAGAATGTGTATCACGATCGCAAATAACAGCGACAACAGAAATTACCTAAAAAATTGATTGTAGGACACGGGAGACCTGGAATCAGCTTGAATGCAACAGGAATGACATAAAAAGCATCGGGAATTTCCCATATCATATTAATGACCTAACGTCTGAATAAGGAGACAGAATTTGTCACAGGTGACCATCATTCTGTATAAGAGAAATAGGCAGCGTGTTGCCACGAATCAGATGTGTTGCGATGATGCTGGCAAATAAGGGAGTACCGACCTCTAAGCGTCAGTACAGATGAGTGATGAACTTCTTTTTGTGTGGTCTTATGAACAAGTGATAAGTTATATATGAGCTACCTGTGTGCCTAAAATCTTACCAGTGTGAAGAGAATTGCTTGCCTCAAAAACAGTTACAATTCCGAGTTAGAAAACTGTACCTTCACTCCCTCCTACTTCAGATACTAAGTAAATAATTTGGAATTCATCAAAATAATCATTCAGCCACGTGATAGTTAATGAACATACCTATAGGTATATCAGGACCTAAAGAGAAAAATGATGCAGCAAAATTCACATTTATCTCACGTACTTGCGTACAACAGCCGCTCTAAATGGTGATGATCTTCTTTCAATTCTTTTTTGTCCTATGAACTCGGCGTCATTTTAGCAAACATTCAATGAGCGCAAGTTCCCACGCCTTGCACATACTTATCTAGCCTAACACTTCGCCAAGACTCGTTCACAATTGCTTATGTACGACCAGCGTGCCTGTTCGTGGTTGCATCACATATGCCTAACGCTGTTTAAGGTAGCTTACCAGTTAAACCATTGTCTACTCAGTAGGCCAAAGCTAGCTCTACTTCTATGACTTGTCTACCATACAATTTGTGGAAGCAAACGATAAGTTGCGTCACGGCAGTTAGTTAAAGAAATGCCTGGGAACATCTTCGCTACACCAGCCTTCCTCTTACCTTGAAATGGGAATGTGTTCTGCATTCACGAAGAATTATCTGAACACTCAATCGACAAGTGTTATGCTCTATTGTTGAGTTAAATAACGCAAGTAGGCGAATAATCGCTGTGGGAATTCTAAAATTGGCAGAGAGAAATATTTTCCAATCGTTTACTTTCGTCTTTGAAGGAACATGAGACGGAAAAGTATTTTATGAACAAATAAAACTTAAAGTTTCACGGTCTCTAATTTATTCTTACTTATGTTCAAAATATCAATACTCTCATTTTCCTTGCACTTTTCCTATCAACATCCACTTCTCCGCCACTACTGACTGGCTTCTCTTTGGTTTCCTTGAGTCTTCTCTTGTTCTTTCCTCCACTCTCTTTCTTTCTTTTTTATCTATTTCAATTGGCTTCTTTTTCTTCAATTCTTGATTTTTCCCCCGTTTTTTATTATGTAAAATAATAAACCACCTCATTCAACTGAATGGAGGCGAGGTGCAATTTTTGAGCGTGTGGTAGTCGTTACGCACCCTCTGAATTTTTTCCTCGACGAGTTCACCTGCATAATTTACAGCCATTCTTTCTGAACAGCGAAGGAAAATGACTAGCCGAGCACTAATTTGTTTGTTTCAAAAGCAATAAGTACAAAATTCCGAAGTACAACCAATAGATTTCGTACGTCGTTTGCCTCCCCGTAAAAATTTTCCAAAAGTTTCCTCCCAACTCAACATCAAACTTTTGCTTCCTAAAAAGGACCTGGAGTTTTACTGTGTGCAACATGTCACTAACTTTTAGGAGTAAAAATATTTTATTGTAAATTAATTCAATGAAACAAAAGTAATGGAGCATTAATAATTATGCTATCAAAAAAATTAAACTATCTTCGTTGAAAGTAATTTTCTCTGCTTTCTGATTCACAGACCCTAAATTACGAACATGATGGTCATCAGTTGCTTTCAGGTGTATTAGACTGATTTATACATGAAATACGAGTAGTAGAGGCTAATACAAGAGGACAGAGACGTTTTGCTTGCGAACACTTTCTGTTAAAAAAGTGTCCTTCCTAATTCAACGATACGAAACCAAAATAAGCGCATTAACTAACGTCATCAAACACCGCAGCTAATGTACAGCAAATATCACTCATAAAATACGCTTAATACAAATGAAACATTTCATCTGTCCACAAGCAGTACAGTCGCGCAAGAATCACTATATTCAAACGCTTGCGTAACTGCAGAAAGCAGCAGGACGCTCACGTTATTATTGTGTGAAATGCTACTGCTGCCCCGGCTGCGTGTGCTGTCATCAATCGTGGAGGAGTGTAATAACAGCAATTACAAGCAAGCAGGTCTCCTATACATGCGAGGGTGTTGTCTTTATGCGACAGTTACGGAAGAGGAGGATCCTTAGTTCTCATGCTCCTGAAGGTTTTCTTTGTCTCACTTTTGAAGAATGTAGACTTTGATGAGTTGTAGACTTCTTTTACATGGTTTGGCTGTCGTGGGTCAATTGTCTTGTCACTTCAAGGCGCTGTGTGAGAGTAAGGAGAGGAAAGTTATGAAAGACCACATCTACAGAAATGCTGCCTCATTTTCATTTAAATCCTTCAATTGCTCAATTTAGATTGATGAAAATCGGCCGTTAAGCGAACTAAAAATACCTCGCACTCAGTTCTTTGATGTGTTCATTTAGTTTTTGTTCAGAGTATGACGCTCTGTCTCTGCGTCACGAATGGGATTAACTTAAACGGTGACGCAAAGGAACGATTTTCCATGTCGCAAAGGCAGATTGTTACGTTCTGGGCTAAAAGTCCCTGGTTTGAATTTGCATCTATACATGATACATTTGCCGGAGCATGCAACTTTTGTAGTTCAGTAGAACCTGACGTAGACGGCAACAGAGCGAGCATGAGAAAACTTCCTCCTCAATGAGCTCTCATTTCACTCCCTCAAGGCACGTTAAAACCAGAAAAATCGTCATTATTTCAAACAAAACGCAATTCAAAACTGAATGAATCAATTGAGATTTTTTAGAGACCTAAAGAAGACGTTTAATTTAATTAGCAAATACTTAAAAGCGGTACCTGAATTACATCATTTTTCTTTTCAGCTCTGTTGTCACTGGCAGAGGCGCAGTACTCGTACACTTCACCGCCTGTTAACGGCAACGGAGTCAACAGGAATGGCAACAACGGCTATTCCAATGGCAACGGAGTCAATGGCAATGGCCTTAACGGAAACGGCAACGGAGCCAATGGGAATGGCAACAACGGCTATTCCAATGGCAACGGAGTCAATGGCAATGGCCTTAACGGAAACGGCATCGGAGCCAACGGGAATGGCAACAACGGCTATTCCAATGGCAACGGAGTCAACGGGAACGGCGGTAACGGAAATGGTCAAATTGCAAACGGCAACGGTAACGGTTACTCGTATGGAATTGGTCTGAACGGAAACGGCAATGGTGCAACAGTCAATGGAAATGGCAACGGCAATGGGGTTAAGAATGGTTATTCCAATGGAAATGGCATCAATGGGAAAGCAAATAACGGAAACGGTAAAAACGGGAATGGTTACTCTAATGGAATTAACGGAAAGCCTATCAACGGAAATGGGAAGAATGGAAATGGTTACTCGAACGGAGTCAACGGGAATGGCAACAACGGCTATTCCAACGGCAACGAAGTCAATGGCAGTGGACTAAATGGGAATAGCGTCAACGGCGATACCACTGGCAACGGAGTCAATGGCAACGGAGTAAACGGAAATGGTGTCAACGGAAATGGCGTCAACGGCCATGCCAATGGCAACGGAGTCAATGGCAACGGAGTAAACGGAATTGGTGTCAACGGGAATGGCGTCAACGGCTATACCAATGGCAACGGAGTCAATGGCAACGGAGTAAACGGAAATGGTGTCAACGGTTATACCAATGGCAACGGAGTCAATGGTCGCAACGGAGTCAATGGCAACGGAGTAAACGGAAATGGTGTCAAAGGTTATACCAATGGCAACGGCGTCAATGGCAACGGCGTAAACGGAAATGGCGTCAACGGGAATGGCGTCAACGGCTATACCAATGGCAACGGAGTCAATGGCAACGGAGTAAACGGAAATGGTGTCAACGGAAATGGCGTCAACGGCTATACCAATGGCAACGGAGTCAATGGCAACGGAGTAAACGGAAATGGTGTCAACGGTTATACCAATGGCAACGGAGTCAGTGGCAACGGAGTCAATGGCAACAGAGTAAACGGAAATGGTGTCAACGGCCATTCCAATGGCAACGGAGTCAACGACAACGGACTAAACGGGAACGAGGTCAACGGAAACGGATACGCGAACGGAGTTGACGGGAGCGGGTTGACAGGCCTAGCAGCGCTGGCGGTTGCCATAGGCGGTGGCGGGGAGCCGGGCGTAGACTACCCAATTTACGCGGCCGTGCCCGACACTGACTTCACGTGTGACGGTCTGCAGCCTGGATATTATGCCGACACTCAGGCGGAGTGCCAGGTGTGTCTTGTGGCCTTGGTCTGGTGTGTCTTGTGACCTGGGTCTGGTGTGTCTTGTGGCCTTCGTCTGGTGTGTCTTGTTGCCTTGGTCTGGTATGTCTTGTTGCCTTCGTCTGTTGTGTCTTGTTGCCTTGGTCTGGTGTGTCTTGTTGCCTTCGTCTGGTATGTCTTGTTGCCTTGGTCTGGTGTGTCTTGTTGCCTTGGTCTGGTGTGCCTTGTGGCCTTGGTCTGGTGTGTCTTGTTGCCTTGGTCTGGTGTGTCAAGTTGCCTTGGTCTGGTGTGCCTTGTGGCCTTCGTCTGGTGTGTCTTGTTGCCTTGGTCTGATGTGTCTTGTGGCCTTCGTCTGGTGTGTCTCGTTGCCTTCATCTGGTGTGTCTTGTGGCCTTCGTCTGGTGTGTCTTGTTGCCTTGGTCTGGTGTGTCTTGTGGCCTTCGTCTGGTGTGTCTCGTTGCCTTCGTCTGGTGTGTCTCGTTGCCTTCGTCTGGTGTGTCTTGTTGCCTTCGTCTGGTGTGTCTTGTGGCCTTCGTCTGGTGTGTCTTGTGGCCTTGGTCTGGTGTGTCTTGTTGCCTTGGTCTGGTG
>JACJUY010011599.1:4859-18713 GCA_014220935.1 Platorchestia sp. MABIK
GTGTGGAGGAGTGTGGGGGAGTGTGGAGGAGTGTGGGGGAGTGTGGGGGAGTGTGGAGGAGTGTTGGGGGCTGTTGAGGCGTGTTGGGAAACGTTGGGGGATGTAGGGGAGAAATGGGGAGTACATACGTGTGTTGACAGAGTATTGGGGACTGTCGAGAAGTATCAAAACAAGTGCTGTTCATTTTAGGTATCCATAATTATGAAGTATCCATAATAATTTAGTACGTGTAATAGTGAAGAATATCTAATAAGTATTTAGAATTTTGAAAGTAATGTTACACAAGGAAGGCATGAAATGTTACAACCCCTGACATTTATTTTGGAAATGATAAGTGTAAATTTTGTGTTTCGACTTCGTGAAATTAATGAGAAGTGGCAACACAAAATATTTTGAGGTGGCAAGGCTAAATGATGTGAAGTGGTAAAGCCAAATAATGTGAAGTGGCAAGACAAAGGATGTGAGGTGACAAGACCAAATAATGTGAGGTGGCAAGACAGAACGATGTGAGACGACAAGAAAGTCACAAAATCTATTTTGAGGATCACCAAAAAAATTCCCGAGAAGAAGAAACGAAGAGCTGTGTAAATAAAGTGCGGATACGAAGAGACGCGAAGTCTTTTAATTAAAAGAGGAGAACTCAGGGAAGTGTGAGGTAATTAAAATCATTCATCTGGAATAGAAATGAGTCTGGGTGTATTTTTATACGTAAATCCACATTTAGATGCACAGCGCGCACAACACAAAAGTATTTAGATGCACAATTTGCAGAACGAAAATGTATTTAGATGCACTATGTGCTCAACAAATAAGTAGTTAGATGCGCAAGGTGCACGACACATAAGTATCAAGTATTTAGATGCACAATTTGCACAATACAAAAGTATTTAGATGCGCAACGTGCACAACACACAAATATTCAAATGCAGAACATCCACGTCACACCAGCATTTAGATGCACAATGTGCGCAAAAATAATAATATATCTATTCACATGTTGAAATTTCATTAACAATTTAACTTTTCAGAACCAGGCTTACGTATCACATAAACATATGCATATCATCGACATATCAAATTCCTCAACATAAGAGAAATCAACTCGACTAGGATTCCTGTGGAATGCAAAAATTATGTCTTGTTAACAACCGAAAATATCTTACAATAGTTCCGAATTAACTTCGGAATTATTAACACCTTGATTGCGGCAGGAAAGAGTGAAGTTTCTTAATTATTTAAATGACATTAATTTAAAGTCAATTGTAGTAAGCAACATTGCAAATAGCAAGCAATAACTGGATCGTGTTTTCGTTCAGTTTTGATTGCGTATTTTTGAAATTTAGGTTTGTGAACAGCACCATCAAAATTCTGTTCGTGGACACCGGTGACCCACGTCGCAGTCAAAGTGTCAAGGTGATTAACTATTTCCCATAGAGACAGGGCTTACGAAAAAAGGTTTATTTGAAAGGGCAACGGATACTGTGACTTTCATGACATACGGGCAGGAAAAATTGCTCTTCATAGAAGGTATTTTGTATTCATATTTGCCTCACATTCCCTCACTGCCCTCACATTCCCTCACTGCCCTCACATTCCCTCACTTCCCTCACATTCCCTTACTGCCCTTACATTCCCTCACTTCCACTCACATTCCCTCACACTCACATTCTCTCACTTCCCTCACATTCCCTCCCTTCCCTCACATTCCCTCACTGCCCTCACATTCCCTCACTTCCCTCACATTCCCTCACTGCCCTCACATTCCATCACTTCCCTCACANNNNCCCTTCCCTCACATTCCCTCACTGCCCTCACATTCCCTCACTTCCCTCACATTCCCTCACTGCCTCACATTCTCTCACTTCCTCACATTCCCTCATCTCCCTCACTTCCCTCTTTCCCTCACTCCCCCGTTTCCATCACTCCCCTCACTCCCCTCACTCCCCCTTTCCCTCACTTCCCTCGTGTCCCCTTCTCAGTCTCGCTCGTCGCTCTCGACAATTGATCTCTGCCTTGCTCATGATTACCATCTGAGGGGAGTGGTGTGAGGGGAGTGATGTGAGGGGAGAGAGGGGAAAGAGGGAGGAGAGGGGTTAGAATGTGGGAGAGAGAGGTGTGTGAGGGTAGAGAGATGAACGAAATAGGGAAGCGAGAGAGGGGAGAGAGGGAAGAAATAGGGGAAAGAGGGGAGAATGTGGTCGTGAGAGGGAAGAAAGAGGTGAAAAAGAGGGACGAAAGAGGATAGAAAGAGGGGGTGAGAGGGAAAGAAAGAGGGTAGAAAGAGGGGGTGAGAGGGAAGAAAGAGAAAGAGCGGTGAGGGTAAAAATGTGTTACTTTATTTGAACCTGTGACATGAAGGTGGTTATGAACGCAAGTTGAGCATCCAAAATATAATGTGGCTGTGTGATGGTGTGTATTTCATTGCGTGTCTGCTTGTCTTCTTGCCTGCTTGCTTGTCTGCTTGTTTGTTTGCTTGCTTCCCTGCTTGCTTGCCTGCTGGCTTGCCTGCTTTCTTGCATGCTTGTTTGTTAACTTGCCTGTTTGCTTGCCTGCTTGCTTGCCTGCTTGCTTGCCTGCTTGCTTGCCTGCTTGCTTGCCTGCTTGCTTGCCTGCTTGCTGGCCTGCTTGCTTGCCTGCTTGCTTGCCTGCTTGCTGGCGTTCCTTGTTTAGACAGCGCTGGATTGTGCGATTGCTCACGCTAGTTCCCTGAGCGTTCAATCTATCGGCAGTGTCGTCTAGCTTCACTCGTGGATTAGCGTTGACCTCACGACACAATTTTCGAGAAGTTCTCTCCGTGAGTTTTTGTTTGCGACCACGCCCAGGCATCGTTTCTATGGTACCAAACTTAGCAACATTTTTCATTACAGATTGTACTATAGATCTTGGGATGCTCAAACGCTTAGACATGTCGCCATAACTGTTTGCTGCTTTGTGGCAGTCAAAAATTGTCTGTCTGAGGTCCACACCGAATTCCTTAGTTCCCATCGTGGCGCTAGTGTGCGAATGACAATGCTCTGCTCCTCTGGCTCCCCGTTGCTCTGGCACAATTTTCTATGATGATCTCACATCTAGAATGTTCAACAACATTTTAGACTCAAATTTTTTCCAATAAGACAGGTATAACGGTAAATACTTCTCAATGAAACGTATTGCTCTTAATTGTGTGAGTAATTTTGTCTTTTCGTGTTTCTGAAGTTCAGCTTGTTAAATTTTTCAAAAATAATGTTTTGTTCTAGAAACTTCGTATTGTTGCCATCAATATGTGCTTTACATTTGCACCCTGTGAAAATCTTATGTCTGTGGCAACAATAGTTTTTGAGTAATTCTAGATAGTTTCAAAAGACGAATTGTTATATATCGGTGTGAGACTTGCAGGGCAAGCGCCGCCGGATGTCTTTGTTGCATTTGGGTTCGCTTGCCTGGGAGCCGGAAGAGCCATAAACCGCCGCCGGAAGCTGGCCGGCGAAGTCCTTTATTGTGCCTTGCCTCTGCCACGCTTTAAGACTACCGGAAAGTCCTTGTTCGACTTCCGGGCACTGCTAGTTATAAGGAGGGTCTGTAACCGACAGAATCAGTACATTATTAGGAGCCTTGCTGTGCTTTTACTTTCCCTTGCTCCGTAGAAGTTTACGGCTTCTGATACTGTAGCTCCTTCATTGGTAGTTTAAAGCTACCGCTGAAAATACATCAAGTTGTGTCGATAGTACGACACTACACGAATAATTTCGTCGCTAACTGTAGGTGAGGGAAATTTCGAAGTTGAGGGAAATTGTAAAATTGAGGGAAGTTTTGAAGTTGAGCCAAACTTTCGAAGTTTAAGGATTTTTTTAGGTTAAGGGAAATTTTGAAGCTCGAGAAAATTTAGAAAACGAAGAAAAAGTTTAAAAATGGTGTCGGCCGAAAATTTCCTCACAACTAAAGGTTGTGTGTAAATTAAAATACTTAGTATTTGAATTGGTAGAATCCTTGGTAATAAAAAATGTAATTAATATTTGATGGGAAAAAGAAATAATAGAATTGAGAGAAAATTGAAAATGTTGGAAATTCATTTAATGAAACAAATGCAGTACAATAATTACTTGATTTGCCAAAAATTACGAACATTTGTTTAGAATTATACAAAATGATTAAAATATGGCAGTGCGTAAACTGAAAGAAAAGCAAGCAAAAATCTTTATAGGAAACGTAAAATTTGTTCTCTTACACAAATACTTTTCTTTCAATACGCGAAGAAACACCTAACGAGGTGTTGCCATATCACGGAAAACTATCATGGGCGTTGCCAAACTAAAGGGGAGCCTCAAAGCGTTGCTACACAACTCAATCAACTTAGCAGTGTTGCCATTCGCGCAAAACTACTTTTCATAGTAGTCATACTAGCAAAATATTTGCAGTGGTATTGCTATTCGATTTCAAATTAAGTAGTGATGCCATACGATCAAACAAAAACCTTTGCAGCGTTGCCATACGATCAAACAAAAACTTCGGCATGTTGCCGTACGATCAAACAAAAGATTCGGCATGTTGCCATTCGATCAAACAAAAACCTTTGCAGCGTTGCCATACGATCAAACAATAATTTCTACAGCGTTGCCATACGATACCTCAAAAACCTCTGCAGCGTTGCCATACGATACCTCAAAAACCTCTGCAGCGTTGCCATACGATACCTCAAAAACCTCTGCACTGTTGCCATACGGCGGTCATTTAATCCCTCAGACCAGTCCATCCGAGGAATTTATCCGGGCGGATGATTTTCATCCAGGATCCTGCCGGATAATCCGGATACCAATGAACAAAGACGCAAGTCTTGCAAGATCATCTTCGTGCTCCGGATATTTGAGGGAAATTCCGGATATTGCGAGCTGGACATTGTGTAGTGAGCTGTGTACTGTGTACTGTGTACTGTGTGCTGTGTACTGTGTACTGTGTACTATGTACTGTGTACTGTGTACTGTGTACTGTGTGCTGTGTACTGTGTACTGTGTGCTGTGTACTGTGTACTGTGTACTGTGTACTGTGTACTATGTACTGTGTACTGTGTACTGTGTACTGTGTACTGTGTACTGTGTACTGTGTGCTGTGTGCTGTGTACTGTGTACTGTGTACTGTGTACTGTATACTGTGTACTGTGTACTGTGTGCTGTGTACTGTGTACTGTGTGCTGTGTACTATGCACTGTGTACTGTGTGCTGTGTACTGTGTACTGTGTGCTGTGTACTGTGTACTGTGTACTGTGTGCTGTGTACTGTGGACTGTGTGCTGTGTACTGTGTACTATGCACTGTGTGCTGTGTACTGTGTACTGTGTACTGTGTACTGTGTATTGTGTACTGTGTACTGTGTACTGTGTACTGTGTACTGTGTACTGTGTACTGTGTACTGTGTACTGTGTACTGTGTACTGTGTACTGTGTACTGTGTACTGCGTTAAACGAAGTTTCAATTTTGCTCCCTCATTTCCCCTCTAATCGCCGCCCTCCCCTCTAATCATTAATCACGAGGGAAGGGTGTGCCCTCTAACCGTCCCGATTATTGCCCTCTGATTAATAATGACAAATTGGAACTGTTCTCCCTGATGCCTGAGCTGTTCTCCTGTTATCCTCTCAATTAGTTATTGAGGCGCTCTACTTGTTTCTTTGTCATTTTGTGTTCTTTTGTTTTTGTTGGTTCTTTTTGTTTTCTTTTGTTTATGTTGATTCTTTTGTTTCCTTTTTATTATTTTTTATTTTTTTGTTTTCTTTTGTTTTGTGTGGGTACTTATTTATGTATTTTATTTTCATTTTTGTTTTTTTTTGTTAACTGTTGGTTATTATTTTATTTCTTTTTTATGTTCTTTTGATGGTTCTTCTGTTTTTCTTCTGTTTTTGGCGGGTTCTTTTTTGTTGTGTTCTTGTGTTTTTTTGTTCTATCAGTTTCTTTCATTTCTGTTTAGGGTTTTGTTGGTTCTGTTTATTTGCGGCAGTCTTTGTGTTACTATTTGTTTCCCGTGCGTTCTTGTTATAATATGTAAATTGCTGTAAATAATATGAAATGCAGAATTTAGTCGGTCAGAAAATGATTTGAATTTCGATCGCTTTAATTTCCCTAGTCGCACTCTCATTTTCCTTTCAACTCTCACATTTCCCTTTTCAACCCTTACATTTCCCTTTTCAACCCTCACATTTCCCTTTTCAACCCTTACATTTCCCTTTTCAACCCTCACATTTCCCTTTTCAACCCTTACATTTCCCTTTTCAACCCTTAAATTTCCCTTTCAACCCTCACATATAAATACCCTCATTTTTCCCTCTTTAGCCTTAAATTTTTCCCATTACCTTCGTTTTGCCCTCATATTTTATCGATAGATTTTGTATTTCCTTGTATTCTTGCGAGTTTTCCCGTTTACTCTCAGGTTTTTCTTACAACGCTGGCTATTTCTTCCATTCTCATGTTTACTTTTTATTTTCTCATTTTCTCTTCACTCTGGCATTTCAAACTTCACTCTCCTATATCTTTTTTCTTTTTTCATTTCCTTCTTTACTCTCACATTTGCTTCTTTATTCTTACGTTTCCATTTTTACTCGCCCATTCCCTTCTACTCGTATAATCTTCGATTTCATTTCTTAATTCATGTTGCATCACTAGCCCACGTTTAATTGAATTTACCCTCACAGTTCCCTCTTTACCCTCACATTTCCTACTTTACCATCACATTTTCCCTCTTTTCCCTTACATTTCCCTCTCTACCCTCACATTGCCCTCTTTGCCATCACATATCCCGTTTTATCTCACAAATCCCTCTTTACCCTCACATTTCCCTCTTTACCCTCGCATTTCCCAATTTACCCTCACATTTCCCTCTCTACCCTAACATTTTCCTCTTTACCCTCACATATCCCATTTACCTCACATTTCCCTCTTTACCCTCACATTTCCCTCTTTACCCTCGCATTTCCCTCTTTACCCTCACATTTCCCGTTTGACTTCACATTTCCCTCTTTACCCTCACATTTCCCTCTTTAACCTCACATTTCTCTTTTTACCCTCACAATCCCTCATTACCCTCACATTTCCCTCTTCAATTTCACATTTCCCTCTTTACCCTCACATATCCCGTTTTAATTCACATTTACCTCTTTACCCTCACATTTCCCTCTTTACCCTCACATATCCCGTTCTACCTCACATTTCCCTCTTTACCCTCACATTTCCTTCTTTACCTCACATTTTCCTCTTTACCCTCACATTTCCCTCGCCGTACCTTCGCCAACGGTCCCAGCCCTCAATCCTGCTGGGAAATCATCGAGTGTCGTGAGAAGTGATGCTGATTTGTATATACATTAGTGATACAGCGCCACACAGCTGTGTGCCGGCCTGTGTGGTGGTGATTTGTGTACATACAGCTGTGTGCTGGCCTGTGTGGTGGTGATTTGTGTATATACAGAGCCACACAGCTGTGTGCTGGCCTGTGTGGTGGTGATTTGTGTACATACAGCTGTGTACCGGCCTGTGTGGTGGTGATTTGTGTACATACAGCTGTGTGCTGGCCTGTGTGGTGGTGATTTGTGTATATACNCAGCTGTTTGCTGGCCTGTGTGGTGGTGATTTGTGTACATACAGTTGTGTGCCGGCCTGTGTGGTGGTGATTTGTGTATATACAGAGCCACACAGCTGTGTGCTGGCCTGTGTGGTGGTGATTTGTGTGCATACAGCTGTGTGCTGGCCTGTGTGGTGGTGATTTGTGTATATACAGAGGCACACAGCTGTGTACTGGCCTGTGTAGTGGTGATTTGTGTACATACAGAACCACACAGCTGTGTACCGGCCTGTATGGTGGTGATTTGTGTACCGAGCGCCACACAGCTGTGTGTTGTATGTCTGTTTGCGTCGTATCTATCAGTCCAAACCTTGTATAATTTTCATATTAAAATTCGTGCAACAGTATTATACCCCTGTATAAAAGTATTATACCTCTGTATACGTTCGATATATCCACACAGTATATTACAAATGTTTTATTTTCTAGCGATTCTTCATTTCATTTTTTATAGTAAGTAACTCAATTACAATTATTAAATTTTATCACGTACTAAACAAACATATTATGCTTTTTACTCATCCATTTTTGCGTAAAATTTAAACAATGTTAAACAATTGATGACGTAATAAATTGTTTCGTAAGTCTATTACATTTGACAGATTTAAGTATAGCTACTTGTGAGCCCGAATAAGTTCAGCGACTTTTAGGGCATCCTATCATCAATGTTATTCTAAGGGGTTCAATTGGAGGGCAAATATGCAGAGTGGCCTAACCCACATATAAGAGGTCATAACTGGCAGAGTGGATTAAGTGATAATTTCACCTCATAGCGCCGTAGATGTCTTCCAGGCAGAGTGGCCTAGTTCCTAGTTCAGTTCCTAGCAAGTAACTTTCAGGCAGAGTGGCCTAGTTCCAGTTCAGTTCCTAGTTAGTAACTTTCAGGCAGAGTGGCCTAGTTCCTAGTTCAGTTCCTAGTTAGTAACTTTAAGGCAGAGTGGCCTAGTTCCTAGTTCAGTTCCTAGTTAGTAACTTTCAGGCAGAGTGGCCTAGTTCCCAGTTCAGTTCCTAGTTAGTAACTTTAAGGCAGAGTGGCCTAGTTCCTAGTTCAGTTCCTAGTTAGTAACTTTCAGGCAGAGTGGCCTAGCTCCTAGTTTGTTCCTAGTTAGTAACTTTCAGGCAGAGTGGCCTAGGTCCTAGTTCAGTTCCTAGTTAGTAACTTTAAGGCAGAGTGGCCTAGTTCCTAGTTCAGTTCCTAGTTAGTAACTTTCAGGCAGAGTGGCCTAGTTCCTAGTTTGTTCCTAGTTAGTAACTTGGCTAGGAAAAGCCGGTTTGGCAACCCTGCGATGAACACCACGCCTCTAACTTGAGGGTCCTAAAATTTTGGGTTTTGTGGGTTAGGCCACTCTGCATATTTGGCTTCCAATTATTACGTTAAACCCAATACACTTTACCTAGTTGCTCACTAGACTGATCAATAAATTGGTGCTCTCAGGATTCGATGCTTATATTTACAATAATTGGTAATACGAACTAGATCATATGTGAACAGTATATTCTTAAAAAAGACTTAGGAAAATACCTGAGATGTTTTTCATTTATCACGGTAAATTACCATATCAGAATGAAGCGTATGGCAGAACAGATTTGATTTAATATCTTTATGTGACTAATATTCCGATAGAAGGTGGAATTCAAAATTAGTTTTGATGGTTTTTTTTGCGGATCTTAGCAGTGATTGAATTCCAAGACAAAATTTCAAAGAAAAGGATACTGTGTTGCAACCGAATTTTTGAATAATAAGACAGTGTGAAGGTACTCTTATTTCCAGTTAAATGATCATGTTTGCAAGTTTCTGCTGTTAATAATTGTTTGAGGTGTCTGTTGCCATCATCAATCAGTGTTTTACACATAAAACTACACATGGAGGCAAGTAGAGATCCAAAAGTTTAATTATTTGTCAACTTTTGAACGAATCATTTGGATGCGCATTATATTCTAAATTTTTCATCACTCTGATGGGAGGATCAAATTTTTTTGCGGCCAATGAACAAATTGGTTTTATTTTTAACAGTTCCGTGCCGTACTTATATTCCATGCTGTAAAATTCACGAAATGAGTGTCACGTAATGTACTGTCAACGCTTCTTCAGGCAATACATTTTCCAATTTTTTTGAGAATTCCAACGGATTTTGATAATTTAGCGCTGACATTTGCAATATACTTCTTGAAGGCCAGATGTCTACCCAATATAATGCCCAGGACCTTACAGGAGTTGGTCTCTTCAATTTAACCTTCACCAATTTTAATGCATAGAAGAGATGTATTTTTCTTGTATGAGAACATAATGTATTTCAATTTATCGATATTTAGGCTTATCTTATTAGGTTTAAGCCACATTAACACCTTTAGCCGCTCGTTATTTATACTCTCTCAATTAGAATGGGATTAGGAAGGACCGTAGAAAGCGTGCAATCATCGGCAGAAAGCATGAGCTTGAAGAATGATGTAGAGTTAATTACATCGTTGATAAAGATAAGAAATAGGAGAGGCCCATGGACAGATCCTTGTGGAACTCAATGTTTAATTGTCTGTAGTTCCAATTGTAAAATACTCACAACATTCCATTTTTCATTGAATTATACGTAAAACATTCAATATTGTACACTGCTCAATCCGTTCAAGATAAAAATAATTAGTTACGGTTAATGTTTAAATTAAGATTTAAAGCTTATGGAATTAGTCACCATATTCATTATTTGTGGGAAAATACTTGGTATAATTGGAGTTTTTAATTAATTTAGGTGTAAAGTATTGTTTTATTTGTTAATTCAGCCGTTGAACGATCAACATAATTGACTCTGTTCCTTAATTCAGTTGTTGATCAATATTGATGAGATAAATTCAAAAATCTCACCTAATTTATTATATTAGATAAGAACACTTGGTTGCTGCTATGTAAGGCTGGAAATAGCGCGTAGATGTTAGGTAGATATTATGTATATGTTAAGCGCGGATTGGGTGGATGCTAATTGCCTATTGTGTAGACACTGCACTGATATTATGCAGATAACATGTGTGTACCACGAAAACATTAGGGAAGTTTTATGTAGATGAATGTTTCTGTTATGTATATAATACGTAGTTTTTGTTTACGTATTATGTAGGTATTTTTAAGGTATTAGGTAGGTATTATTTAGATATTATATTTGTATTATGTAGGGATTATTTCGGTACAGTCAAGGTACTATTTAGGTATTATTTAGGAATTATCTCCATATTTGTGTAAATGTGAGTAGTGTTAACCACTCATACAACGCATCATTCAATTCAAAAACTGTGAACTGTATATTAATTGTGGTACACCATTAATTTTTCATGGTACTCCTTAACCTGTTTATGGTACACCTTCAATTATTTACGGTGTTCTCTAAATTATTCATGATACTCTTTTAATAATTCATTGTGCGCGTATTTCAAGTGGGGAAAAAGTTAGGATGTGATGGTAAAATGAAACTGAAGTGAATGTAAAGGAGAGTGGTAAAATGAGATTAAAGTAAGGTAAAATGAGGGTGAAGTGAGGGTAAAAGAGGGGGGAAGGTCAAGTGAGGGTAAAGGTAGAGGTGGTAAAATGAGGGTGAAGAGAGGGTAAATAAATACAGAGCGAAATTAACTTGAAGGTGAAGAGGGATAAATAAAGAACGGTTAAGTAAGGGTACAATGAGGGTATTATGAGGGTAAACGGGGGGTGAAAGGGAGCAAAGAGAGGGTAAATATTTACAGAGCGAGAAAATCATAGAGGTAAAGAGGGATAAGTTAGGACCGTTGAAATGAGGGCGAAGAGAAGGTAAATCAATGACAAAATGATGCAAGGATAAGTTTCGTTTTGCCCTTATTTAACCCTAACTTTACCCTCACTTTACTTTCAGCTTACTCTTTTCATTTCACCCTCTCTCGCCTAATTTTCATTTAACCCTCACTCATTATCCGCATTGCCTCCCTTATGACATGCTATATTGCTGCTTTACCCTCAATCTATCCTTTCTTTACCTTCACTATACCCTCACTTTACCCTCATTGTACCCTCAATGTACCCTCACTTTACCCTCAGCTTACTGTTACTTTACCCTCAGCTTACCGTCACTTTATCCTCAGCTTTCCGTCACTTTACCCCTATTTGACTTTCACTTAACCCTCACTTTACCCTCAGCTTAAAATCATTTTACCCTCATCTTGCATTTCCCCTCTCTCACTTATCATTTATTTAACCCTCACTCATTATCCGCATTGCCTCCCCCATCACATGCTGTATTGCTGCTTTACCCTCACTTTGACGGTTTTATCGCCGTCCTACCCTCACCGCCGCTTACCCTCGGAACGAAACAAGTACGCGAGTAACTCGACGTAGCACCGCCCTCAGGGAAAATTTATGCACCCTCGCCGGAGAGGGAAAGAGGGTAACCATGGGGGTGAGTGAGGGTAACTGAGGGGTGAGTGAGGGTAACTGAGGGTAAACGAGGGTAAATGGAGTGAGTTGATGGTGGTTTATGCTTGAACTCAGTTCAACTGGGACGAGGGGAGCGAAACTGTTGGAAACTAGGCGTGTGTGTGAGGGAAGTGAGGGGAAACGAGGGAAACCTGAAGGTCTGCAGTGGTAGGAAAGTGACGGATGGTAAGGAAGTTTTTATGTCTGCATTGAGATGAAAGTGAGGGAAGTGAGGGAAAACGAATCAATTGAATGTCTGCAATACGATGATAGGAAAGGGAAGTGAGGGAAAATTAAACATCTTTAGAGATGGCAAAGTGAAGGAAGTGAGGGGAAACGTAACAATTGAATGGCTAGAGTGAGAAAAAAATGACGAAAAACGTATTAAAGTCACGAGAGTATAAATGTTAAAAAGGGAAATAATAACAGAAGGAAAACGAGGGTAAAAGGAAAATAAAACAAACATAAAGGAACACAACGACAGAGTAATAAAAACATCTACAGTAGGGTGATGTGAGGGTACAATGTGAGGGTACAGTAAGGGTGCAATGTGAAGGTACAATGTGAGGGTACAGTGAGGGCAATGTGAGTGCACATTGAGGGTAATCTGAGGGAACAATGTGAGGGTACAATGATTACAATGTGAAGGATTTGGTGAGAAAAAATAATGGGAAATGAGAAAAAACGATAATGAAGAGCAAAACAAGAAATGAGATGAATGTACACTGATGAAAAAAGTCAATGGATAAAGGGGGGGGGGGGGAANAAAATGAGTATATAGTAGGGAATAAAAGGGGGTAGAAAGACTTTTAAAAAATGAAAAACCTATCTGAAAAATGATACAGGTGGGAAAAGCGGAGGATATAAGCTGGTGAAATGAGAAAACAACGGATAATTCTGGAAAAAAAGATTGGAGGAGAAAAAAAAGAGTCATGAACTCATATGAGTGGAAACGAAAAATGGGGGCAATATTAAGGAAACAATGGGAAAAATGAAAGTTGATTTAGCAGAAAGTAAACCGCAAAACGTGGGGAAAGAAGAAAATATTAAGAGTCACGGAAGAAAGTGAAAGTGAAAGTGAGTGAAAGTGAGGTTGAAAGTGAGGGTGAAAGTGAAAGTGAGGGTGGAAATGAGGATGAAAGGTTGGGAAAGTGAGAGAACATGAGGATGAAAGTGAGAGCGTATGTGAGGGTGAAAGAGAAAGTGAGAGTGAAAGTGCGAGTGAAAGTGAGGGAAAGTGAGAGAAAGTAAAGAGAGGGGAAACTGAGGGTCATGTGAGAGAAGAATGAGAAAGTGAGAATAAAGTAAGGAGGAAGCAAGAGAAAGCGTTGAGAAAATCAGATGAGAATATTGGAAAGAGGAAGAAGGGTTACCGAAGCGAGGGACGTGAAAGTGAGGATGTAGAACGGAAAAAGTGAGGGCAATGTGCGGGGAAAGTTAAGAAAATAGATAGGAAAGCGAGGGTGAAAACAGATAAAAGTGAGGTCAATGTGCGTTGAATGTGCGGATAATATAAGGTGAAGTGAAGGAAATGTGAGGGGAAAGTGAGGGTAATATGAGGAAAGGAGAGGGAAATGTGCGGGGAAATTGAGAACAGTGTGAGGACGGAGTGAGGGGAAAGAGAGCACAAAGTGAGGGAAAAGGGAGGGGAAAGTGAGGACAAAGTGAGGGAAAAGTGAGGGGAAAGAGAGCACAAAGTGAGGACAAAGTGAGGGGAAAGCGAGGCGAGGCTCGTGTCACTTGTCCATCAATTTGCAGGTCGTACAAAAATGGCGCAAAAATTTAATGGCGGTCGTCGGGCCAACGAGGGCAAGGCAAATATCTATGGAAATTTGGGGGAGGCAGGGGGAG
>JACJUY010011600.1:0-24905 GCA_014220935.1 Platorchestia sp. MABIK
CCTCCTCCCTCTCGCCCACTCCCTTCACACTCCCTCATCCTCTCGCCCACTCCCTTCACACTCTATCCCCCCTCTCGCCCACTCCCTTCACACTCACTTGTACTCCGTGTTGAAGTCAGTACGCGGCTTCTCGGTGAATTGCCTGACGGAGAGCACCCTGGCTGAGTCGGAGACGGTGGAGGCTTTGCGCTTCCTGTACCACCAATACTCAATGGCCAGCGTGATGCAGGCCAGGCCGATGCCTACGAATATCACGATGAAGACGCCACCTGGGAAGAAGAATCAGTATTTGCACGGCGAGCATCCAACTAAGGCAGAGGAATTACGTTAAATCTGGCGTTAACATCTGCGTACGATCGAGCATCGATAGCTTCGTCGAGCTATGATGAAGTCATAATAATTAGAATGAAAAAGGCTGTAGAACGTCATAAGTTACTTATTTGAACGCCTTTGTTGCGAATTAAAAGTGGTAGAATTCATTTGCAGAAGTGACACTCTGAGATGTGAAAGAATCGCAGGGAGTATACAAGATACGGAAATTTAATTCGCTGTGAACTAAGAATTTGAAAAGGGAATAAAAACATAATTTTCTTTCAGAAAGACTGAAGCGATATTAGTGCTTAATAGCATAATTTATTTAGTATTTCGATCTAACTGGTTGAACACACTTAACTAAGCAGCTTGGAGATGATCTACGGTTCTTGCACATGCGAATACGAGTTCATTTTTAATAGCAAAAGGAACTGCTACCACTGCTAGCACAATACTGGTGCACTTCTTGGACCCTTGCTGGAAGTTTCCCAGAACAATACATAGTAATAATCCGTGACCTACATGGTAAAAATCCATAAGAACATGGTAAAATCCATAAACAGAACGGGGGAAAAATCCGTGAACTACGTGCCAAAAATACGAGAACAACATGGTAATAATCCATAAACAATACATGGTAATAACCCGTGAACTAGTGACACTTTAACCGTAAAATAACAGTCAGTGTGTTTGGTTTGTGAATGATTCCGCACACTTGTGACAATTTGTGCAGCAATTAGCAATATGTGTTCATCCACTAATTAATGTCAACTAAGCTGCTCGTCGTTCATGTCTGTATAAACTGAGATACGAATGACTCAATTCTAATTTGAACCGATAGCCCGATCACAGGAGCAGGATTAAGGAGTTGCAGTTGCATGGACTCTAATACGTTCGTGCATCGATTTCGATTATTTTTAAAAGCTAAATTGAAGCGTCAATTCCCATTGTAGCCGAAAAATACCAGTTTTTAAATTTCTATCGTGTTTGCAGTGAACGGATAAACATTTATTTCTCCATTTACAGTTCTTTATCTGTTAAATTTTGTCTACATCCATTTCAACAATATAATTGACATCAAGAGTATAATTCAATAACACAGTTATTAAACAAATATACATGGCTTTTTAAAAGCCTATGATCTAATATTTTATAATTTTGATGAAAAGATGATAAATGGAAAGAAAAACGTGCTTCAATAATCATTTCATGAACTAACCTAATTTCGAAAGAGTTGGAAAACTTGTAACGGAGTAATGTAATTGTTAATTTTTATCTAAAAATAGTTGAATAATTATTCTCGAGTCAGCTGTTACCAGTCTGTCTGAATAGAATTCATTTTTAAAACAGTTTTACATCCACTAGAGGGTGTAGCAAATCTTCACTGATCATGTTACACGGCAAGATCACGCCTGTACTTTCAATCGCCACCAAAATCTCTGACGAACATTTTACGACATCTTCTAGGGCGTTGCAGAAACAATACGTTGAAAGTCTTTCTCCTAATTTAAATTGTATTGAAAACATCATTTATTTATTGGTAATGAGCTAATGATAATCCGCCTGCATGGTGTGCCTACCATTCTATTGTTGCTCTTAATCAGATGAACCTAAATTTCAAACTGCTATTACGTAGGCCGTAGGCCACTCTCTCCTCACCGATGTTCTCAATGCTGATGCCGTCGCTCTGGTCATTCTCAGCCTCGCACACCTTCTTTTCTGGGTTCTGATTCCACCATCTCTCTTTCAGCATCTCGAGCTTCCGCTGGTTCAGCAGCTTCAGGATTCTGAAACAGACAAAATTGTTTGCTCTATTTTTATTTTCATAACTTTTGTACATTCTCATAAATAGTTGCTGGCATTAATATGTTGAAAATGATCGAATTAATCTTTAAAGGAACTGACTTTATATTTGAAAGCCGTTATTATTTTGCAGTAAAACTACCTTTTTATCTTTGAATATCACGACCCTTTTTCCAAAAAGATGATCCAAGATCCAAGAGAAGTTACATTTTCCATCATGTTCAGCAGAAGAAAAAAAATTTAAGACGAGGACTCAGACGAGTGGCTCGTTCTCGCGCTGTTACCCAAATTTTCTTCATGTGACGCCATTCAGTAGTAGAGTTACCTTTTGCACTGCACTGTACATATATTGAATGAATCTCTCACCTGTCAGACTCCTATGTCAATAAACTCTAAGACCGTAAAGCTTTAGAAAATGAAGTGGAGGTCCTCTAATTTGATTCAGTAAATAAATAATAATCAATCAATATCTGAAATTAATTATCTATTTTCTAAGCTCATTGCAGTTTTATACACATCAAGAAACATGCTAGTAAAATCCTGCACACTTTTCTAGGAAATCTTTTTCGAAAAACTCACCAGCTCCTATCGCCTACCATCATTTGAGTAGACATGTAGAATCTGAAAATAGCATTCCATAATGCCGCTCAATTTGTCTGTTCTCATTAAGGAGTCAACATGGGTCTCATTAAAAGAGGAAGCACTGTACAGTGAAAGCATTCTGAACGTAACGAGTAAGCTCCGTCACATGACTCACGCGTCATTGAACTGGTCCTTGAGAGGTGACCCCTGCTGCACGGCTATAGCGTACGGCTTCCTTGAGAACTCCTCCCCTACGATCTGCAGGTCGCAGTTGGTCAGCACCTGGTACCTGATGTCAGTTGCGTCACCTGAGGAAATAAGGTAAAGTTTGCGGACATTGAAAATTCCAGTTATTGTCACTCGTGGACGCGGACAAGATTTCAGTGCATTTTTTTATTTTTCAGTGAGTTCTTATATGTCAGCTGTCGTCATATTCCTTCTTGCCAGATAAGAGAAGCAGAATACACATACATGTGTGTGTGACGGATGTCTTCTTGGGACGTGTTCCTCGGCAAAAATAGTTTTTTGATGAAGATTATTCTCTTCAGAAGTGTGAATGATAAAGGAAACAACCACTCCTACTCAATAGAAAGTGAACAAGAAAGCGAAGGAAAACTGAACCAACGGCAAGGAATCGAAACCCCGACGTATGAAACTGAGCGTGATGGAAGCAATCTATTAATAAAAAGAAAAGTCATGCAGGTTAGTATAGCGGCACACTCCGACAAAGACTGTGAAAACATAACGTACAATATAGAAGAAAACAATTCTCATATATCTAAGAAGCTCTTATTAATCATTTTTCCTTATCTTTTATGAAGAGTTCAACAAGCCTAAAAATAACCCAAACGATGGGGCCCTTGATACACCGCCGCACCGCCGAAGCTCATGACAGAAAATACGAGTTTTAGACTGGTAGTAGACTGTACACACCAACGTCTCGCCAAATTCGAAAATGCAGTTACGTGCAGGGTTTGCATTAAAAAACTCACAAAAAAAGTGCTTACATGCTTTAGACTAGTACTATACTGAACGCTCCAGCACCTCACCAGATTACGTGCAGTTGCGTGCTTTAAATTCGCAACAAGAATGGGAAACCTTGATGCTCACCAAGGTACGCGAATCCCTCCGAGGAAGACTTGGAGGCCCTGACCCTAGCGAGAGCGGACTCGAAGTCCGGAGGGAGCCCCGCCTCCTGCATGCTCTGCCACATCTTGGTGTACTTGTCGCTCACTGGGTAGTCCCACACCGCCAGCTTCGCACGCTCCACGTTGCTCATCGAGTCGTTCAGCGACATGTCCTTCCAGATTCTGACAACATTTGCGGGTGTGAATACGTTTTCTAATATAACTTTGAAAACATCCGAAAGGCATAAAGCAACATCATTTTTGTATCATGCAACTTAAATAATAACCAGAATCATCACAACTTTTTTATGTCGAAAAGACATATATGCCAATGTAACTCAAATAATAGATGTAATTACCGCAGAGTTTTTTCATTGACGAACAAGCTGTGTTGAAAGTAACTTAAATATTGGTTTTAATCACCGTAGATTTTTGTCAATGAACAAATTATTATTTAGATATGTAACCAAAATATAACTCGATATCACTACAGATTTTAAGTGTGAATCAAACCCGGTCATAAATATTAAATGTGTTAGTTGGAATCACTATAGTTTTTCCCAATAGATCTAAAAATGTTCAGCTCTATTATTCTTGCGAAAACGGTCAAACAATAATTCGATTAGCTTACTTGTTGAAGGAGTTCCGTCGTCTTTGATAATCTAAGTTTGTAATAAAGAGAGTAAAAACATTTCACAGTCATAATAATTGCAAAGAAATTTTTCTCGAGAGAAAATGAGTTTCGTGAGGTACTGTAGCACCAGTCTGCGAATCGTTATGCAACATTCCCATCTATTTTGCGCATAGGAAGCAAATAAAGAATGCTAGAAAGTTACAGACATGAAAATAATAATTTACTATTTCTTAACATTCTTTGCAGTTTCTATTAAAGAACACTAGCGGCAAGTTAAAGGAATAAGTCATCAAAGGAACAGTAAACCACACTACGTGAGGGAAATTCTGAACATGAAGAAAAAGATAGAACACGCCTAAAGCTCCATAAACAAAGTCGTCTGAGCACCGAGATGCAACCCGTTTTCTATTCAATCACAGAACTCTCTGAGAAGTGAGAAGACATACAAGACAACCTTTCATTCAAAAATTCACCTCCAAGCCCTGATCCCTTCCTCAACTTATTGCGAGAACTTCTTTTTGGTTTTGGAGATAGCTGTTTAACCCACATTCCTAACATCCCCTCCACACCTCAAGTCCTTTTGCAACTCTTATCTATTACTTCTTTAAGTTATAAAGAAACAGCTACTCAACCTCCACTCGACTTCACTCCCAAACCCTAAACCTTTCCCCAAATCTCACCCAGAATTTCTTCAAGTTATAAAGAAACAGTAACTCAACTTGCACTTGACGTCCTTTTAAAGCGCCAAACCTTTCTTCAACTCTCACCTAGAACTCCTCCAAGTTATGAAAAAACTTCTCAACCTCCACTTGACATCGTCCCTATGCGGCCACCCTCTCCCCTACTCACTCGTAGAACTTCTTCTCGATGTACTCCATGCGCTGGAAGTAGGTCATGGTGGCGGTGCCGTTCATGGGCGCGTACTGCACCTTGTACTGGTTGGCCAGGTCGTCCAGCGACTCGATGGGAGTGTCTAAACGGGACACTGTCGCGCCGGAAAATTTCATGAGCCACAGCTTCTAAAACACGCATGTATTTCACAGAATAAGATGTGTTTGAGTTCGGGTGCTTATGTCACAACGGAGTAAAAAATTAACCATCGATTCGGATACGACTAAAGTAATTTTTAAATTATGTGAAATTTGCCTTGTTACTTCATCGGGATTGAATGAAGAAGTTATGTAATCGTTATCCACTAACGTTTTTATTTATTTTACAGCACTATCGTAGTTACAGAATCGCACACAAATACTGAAGTTATTGAAACTAGACAGCCAGTGTAATAGAATTAGGATGCTATCTACAAATTAAATACATTAAGTAACTACATCATAGTGACATAATGCTTCTACAATAGCGTAACTATTTTGCCTCCGCTAAATTGCACAGAATTTTTTCCCTTCATTATTGAGCTGGCAAGTTGAAATTTACTGCAATGCAAGAAATGAATCTAAAATATGGGTTTACTTCTCAGAGAAAATATACACCGACGAAATGCCTCTGTAACGTCTTCGGCGGTGAAACTTCGCATATAATATACATCTTAATTGGATAAATAATGTTTGAAGGAAAATAAGAGTAAAGAAATAGGAGCAAGTCACCGGTGAGGAAGGCAGCGAGGTTGGCGGTGTACGAGGCGATGATGATGAAGCCAAACAGCCACCACGTGGCCGCCACCAGCCGACCTGACAAGTTCTTGGGGGCCTCACCGCCGCCCTGCGGACATTGGTTGTGTTCAGTCAATGTTCAGGAATATAATTCTTGTGGCTTCAGAATCTACCACTTTCACAACGTTTTTATGGGGTGTTCGTACATTGGTTGAACTCAGTCAATATTCATGAATATGATTTTTATCACGGCTTCACTATATGCTACCTTTACCACGTATTTACGGGATGTTTAGAAACTGAATGTGTTCATTCATTATTCAGCAACATAATTCCAATCGATCCTTTAGAATAAATTACATTTACCCCGTTCACCCGAGATGTTTGTTGTGTTCAGTTAATATTCTGCAATGTAATTTCTGCTGTAGTCTCAGAATACTCGTATGCTAATTTTTCCTCGTTTTTATCACACAATTAGTTTTTTCGCTTTAAACGCTTTCAAAAGCAAATCTGAGTATTCAATGATGCGAAAACACTTTGTACGCACAGCGTTTGTGATGTTTGTATGGAATATTTTTACTGTGCGGTTAATAAACATGGGATCATATTCAGTAGTGTGATCATGATATGATCTCAAATTTAAATAGCTTGTGCATAACGGTTGTCGGAAGCTTTTCCACTTCAAATGTTTTCAAACTCCGAAGTTCAATGGTGGGCTAATCAATGATTATGAGACGTTCATCTCCAAATGCTTTCAAAACAACAAAACAAATATCATTCATGAAGCTTTCTGACTATTCACTCAATAGTATCATTCATGAGAATACTGGCAAAACATTAATTCCAATGAAATCTACTCTTCTTAATTCTTCTTTCATCTTCAGCGGAAAATATGAAACTACTATCGGTTTGTATATGTTACCATAAATTGTAAACAAAATAATCTTTTTTACATGCTCCAGCATTTTTTGTAGCACTATTTGCAATATTTGCCCAGGGAAAAGGTAAAAAAATAAAAACTCGCATTCAGAATCAGAAAATTTAACAACTCCTGTTTTTAAGGAATTAACTTCTAGTATCTTCATCCAGCTATGAAACAAATATGGTACATGAGCAGTAAAAGTTTTTCTACTGAGTTCAGTAGAGACATGAAATTAAAAAGGATTGACTTGGTAAAAAAAACCTTTGTAATGAGTGCATAAAATATCAAGTACGTTCATTTCATCGACATGAGCTGTGCTAAAACAAGGTAAGATTGTAAAATGTCACGCAGCTCCACATAGTGAACGACGCCATCCCAAGCCACGGACATATCACTGGTATAAAATTAATAGAAATAAGGAAAGATAAAAGATAAAGACACCAGTTACAACATACCTGAGGCGTGAGAGACGTCATGCAGAACCACAGACATTCCTTGAAGCTAAACTCGCGCTTCTCGTCGTCGTCGACGTATTTTTCTCTGTTGTTCTGGTAGCTGTACGGGCTGAACTTGTCGAACAGGAACAGCAGGACGCTAAACAACACAACAAACATAAATAACAAACGTTTCGTAGGACAAGGAAAGCATTAACTAGCACCATTATGAAGATTTTAAAGTACTGCTAAGTAGCGCACTAAAGAATTTAAGGAAATAAATCTCTCAATGTCAGCCATTACTATAGAGATCTTTGTTAAATCGCAAATAAAATTGTTTTTCCATTTTGAAGCAGTAAGGGGATAAGTAGAAATGACCCAAAATTTTAGTCATTTATCGCATTTTTCTGTTAGAGTACATCCCATAATCTGATAGATGGGCAACTCAGGAGTTGTTAACTGTTCATGCACATGAAAATGACCATTAGTTTTCCCTTTTAAAAGTTTTGGGAATGTTGCAGAATAAATTTTTTGATTGCGATAAAATCGACGATGTATTTCTCAAAAAATCGAACGCAGAAAATCAAGTGCAGCAGATTTGGCGACACTGGAGATCCTTCGCTGACATAGCATATCAAAATTGATATGTGTGTAGTAGAAGCCAAGTGTCGTCACTTTTGTTCCTTTTCTTATCATTTAAACTTGCGTGATGTAGCTTTTACGATAATAAAAATAAATCACTACAGGCAATTATTGTTTCTTCAAGTTTTTGAACAAAATTAGAATTTGAATAAATTTTAAGTTATGTCATTTTGACTGAAAACTTTCGCTAACAGTTTGAGATTGCGTTCAAATTTTGAAAAAGAATTTCGAATTATATTTCTTATTTTTCACAGAAGCAAGAGGTTATTGTACTACGTCATATTCCTTATCAAGACTGTTTCAATCCGATTAACACTTTCAATTTAATTGAGTTTCAATTTGAAACGATTGAATTTTGCGCGAGAACTCACCTTGTGAAGGCGTAGGCGACGAGAATACAGCCCCACACCTCCGGCTCCAGCACGGTCAGGAAGCGGAACAGCGACGTCGGAGTCTGTGCACACAACACGGAGCGTCACATCCAAAAAAAACAATTCATGCTTTTTAAATTGCTTGTTCGTAATGGTTTTCGGCGGCATTTCCATATCAAATATCTTCAAATTCTGTAGTTCAATGATAGTATGGGAATAACTTCCAAAATTTCGTTTTGATTTTACGTAATGATTGTAAGACTTTTCACTCCAAATGCCTTCAAAACAATGCATTCAAAACAACTGTACACAGCAGTTGAGCAATTGCAAAAGATATCTGTTATCAGAAGAGTAAGAGAATAGGGATAGGGAATAGGGTTTCTAGAATGATGCATGACAATTATTGCAGTTTTGCTTTAAACATTGAATTTACAATGTGTCATTGGCTAACTTTAACTGCTACAAATGGTGAGGATGGTAACTCAAGTTACTTGCAAACAGTATTCAAAATAACTGATTCGCAATCACCCACAGAATAATTAACACATGTTATTGACGCAACTTCATTTAGTAATGTTATAACTGCGAATTTAGTCTGACTCACAAGTGAGGCTTTGGGTCACGCTCGATTTCCAACTCACTAAGCTGTGGTAATTTCAATGAGTTGTGGCTACAGATATCAATAGGATTAAGCTCAACTAGCGTACGTAACGTAGCGTAATTTTAATGAGTTGTGGCTACAACTTGGAATATTATTATGTAAGCTAAACTAACGTACATAACTTAACGTAATTTCTATGGGTTGTGGATACAGCTCTGAATGAGTTAAGCTCAACTAACGTACAGTAGACAAAAATTTAAGAACGGCCTTCATGTGTAATGATTACCTTAGGCTTGAGCATGAGGATGGTGATGCCGACCAAGTCGTAGTAGGGCACGGTGAAGTCAACCACGTTCTCGCGCTCTGCCATCACGGACAGAGGTGCTAGCGCTATCTCAGCTCTCTGTAGCCGTGTGAGACAGAGCAAAACTCACAAATTAGCGAAGAACTCCGTCATCAACTCTACATCTACTCTCCATCTGGAGCTGTAGTACTTAATGAAAAATAAAGTAATATGTTGAAACGCTTGCGTAGATATTTGATATACAGTAATTTTATTGAATCTTCAGGCTTCCTTGCTGCCACTTGTTTTCCCAGAAAAGTAAACTGAAATTCTTTAAGGGTTTTCACGTTCAACCTAAAATAATTAAAGTACGAGTATGTCAAAGACAGCATGCATTGACACATTAACTATTGGTTGCATACTTAAATTATTATTTTCTCTACTAATTGTCTTCGATTTTTGAGTTTCGATGGGTCTTACGGCTTAGGCTACAACGCTCAGCTATCGTCGTTCGAAGCAGAGTCAAGTCGAATAAATAAATGACACAAGCGACTTCACAGGATCTCTTAATTCCTGTACCGCAAAAGAAGAAAGTGAAGATTCTGACTCAAGTACAAAATGGTCCATGGTGCATTTAAATAATGGAGCACTAAAGCGTCACAATCTTTAAAATTTAAAGTTATGCTGTGAGTTACCGCACTGAAAATAAAGGCACCTTATCGACGAGCTCCTTGATCATGCCGTTCCACTCTTCATTGTCGTCCATGTTGCCAAACTTGCCGTCCGGTGCCTCTGATAGTTCATACCTCAAAAAAAATTTCATTGTATTAACTTTGTGGGTATGACTTAATGATGATGATGGAATATAATTAAGTGTGCTCGTAAGACTTACTCTTGATGATGGATAATGATTAGGTGGGCTGGTATTACTTAGTCGTAAAGATTGATTATGATTAACTATACATGTGTGACTTAATCAAATATAGGTATATCCCAAGCCTTTTTCTCTTTTAGTAGAGAGTGGCTGAGTATCATTGACATAATACTCTTACAGCGAATGTACGTGAAAGGGGTTCCCCAGGCCCCTAGTCACGCCCGAGCTTTAAGGCCTTATTTTCCTCTCGTTTAGTGCCCAGGTAACGTTCCTTAAGGACAGTGACCACACTGCAGGCAACGACCCTGATTTGCCGCGTCAGCGTTTTTCACGCCAACTGCTGCGTACAGGGCTCGAACCCGGGCAGGAAGCACAGAACGCAAGCGCTCTGTACACTCGGCCTCTGCAAGGCCACTTAATCGTGAAGATGGAATATAATTAAATGTGCTCAAAAGACTTACTCTTGAAGATGGATTATGATTAGGTGGGCTGGTATTACTTAGTCGTAAAGATTGATTATGATTTACTGAACAAGTATGACTTAATCGTGAAGATGGGTTACGATTAACTTCGCAAGTGTAACTTCATGAGTAAAGTTTGGTTAGAATAAGCTGTGCATATACACTAGATCGCAAAGATTCAAAATGATTTACTGTGGAAGTATGAATTAATCGTAAAAATGAATTATGGTTAACTGCGAGGGTATTACTCGGAAATAAAGTTGGATTATGGTTAACTGAACTGGTAGCCTTAATCGTAGAGATAGACTATGATAAACCATGCATCTAAGACTGATGGTGAAGAAGGATTATAAATAATTGCGCAGTTATGACAAAAATGGTAAATATGGAGAACTATCAATTGTACAAGTAAAATTTAATCTTAAAAATGAATTATAGTTGGCTGTGCGGATAAAACTTCATCATCAAATTGGATTATAATTAGATGAGCAGGTGTGACACAATCATAAAATAGATTATAATTAGGTGCGCAGGAATGACCCCGTCATAAATATTGGCTGTAATTAACTATAACGGTATAAACTAATCATAAAAATTTCCTAGAAATAAATAACTACACAGGTACGAGCTGATCGGATCGAGTAGACTGGGTCAATATTTTAAAATAAAGAATTTACAAAATTTCACTTCAATTTCTATAACTAAAATGACTTTCTTTGTTGTTCAAGGAGATTCTAAAGAGCTCTGAGTCATTTCGAAAATCAATGGATGTCGAAAGCATGCAGTATGAAATAGTGTTACCTTGTCCGCTGCTCCTACAATTTTTATTCTACTACTAAAATGCGTTATTTATAGACGTTTGAGGTAGGAACTATTCCATAAAATGAGTTCACTCACTTAGAAAAATTATCATAAAAGAGTCAATTTCTCAAGCCAATTCAAATTCAAGCAGAATTGGAGTAAATTTCAGATTTAAAACCAAACGGCCCCATTGCGATACTTCGAAAGGATCGAGAGCATTTAGAAGCACTGCAATTGCTCTCCCAAAAACCGTGATGGAAAAGTTTTGACGATGCATATTTAAACTCCATCTGTTTAACAAATATCAACTTTAAACTAATACGAAATGGCTTTTGGAGAAAAAATTGTGCCAGAGGTTCGTGAACAGCTAGTCCAGGAGCCCTCATGTGTTTCTCTAGACATCTTCTTAGACAACTGGCCATTGTATTACAGTTTTCCTTTCTTTTGCCGGTTGTCTGAGAAGATGTCTAGAGATTTGGAATTGCTTTTCAATCGCTATTTTCCGGACGTAAAATTGTGCCAAATTTCTGTCAATTCATTTAAAATAGGCTAATTTTTTCGGTATAAAGATGTACTTCCGAAGCGAATGAGGGCGTCCTTAGTTTACAAATTTAGTTGTGTACACTGTACATCAGGATATGTCGGTATGACGATTGCCGTTTTATATGAGGATCGCCCAACATCGCAGAGTTAGTCATCGTACCGGGAGGCCTCTTGCGCAACCGCCTCATTCGTCTGTGCGACCCCATGCAGAGCAGTGTGGTACTGGAGTCGCTGAAGACCAATTTGAAATATTGTGCAATGCTTTTAATGATTCGGAGCTAAAAATTTTGGAACCATTGTACATAGCCAAAGAAAAACCCGTTTTAAACAGTAAGAATACTTCTTATCCGCTGGAAGTTTTTACACGAGTTTTTTCTTCAATTTTTCTTTTTCAACATGTCCGACGAACTTTCGTTTTCTTACGTTTATCAGACTGTACTTATTGAGGATGGAGCAGGACTCCGAAACGGTTTTTTATTTGACGATATGTAATTTTAAATGATGCTTAACCTACGAGCAGTGTTCCTCGTTTTTAAATTCCTGATGAACATTCGATTGAAGAACATGATTTTCCTCTTTTGAACTCTTAGCCAGACGTTCAGGGCTACACTCACTCAAAGTCTACAATTTGTCTGATCTCATCAATGAGGTCGATGCAGTAGCCGTAGAACTCCTCAGCGCCCTCCTTATTCGTTCTCTTCATGACAAAAGGCGGCTGCTGGACCGTCGTGACTCGGTACACCGTTATTGCCTGCGCACAGAGATTAGGGATATCATAATCGTCATTTAATTCTGTACAAGTTTAGTTCTTTCAAAGCTATACCTATGTATGTTTGTGTGCATATGGAAGTAAATTTAGCTGTACGACAAACTCATATTAATTAAATAAATCTTAAACAACACCACAAAGGATGTGTGTTCTGGAGTGAGAAGACCTATTAATCGAAGTTACTTAATGCGCTGCTTAAGATGAAGAAAAGATTTCCACACAACCGAGATCACCAAGCAAGCCAGTGTCTGGACGATTCCCATCAGCAGTGGACGGTGTTTTTTATGCAGCCTTGTATAACGTTCAGGAGCACCCTAACTATGATCACGCTCTTAGCTGGATGTTCTAACAATTTAGGCCATTGTAGCTGTACTGCTGATAATGTGAGTCTACTCAAAAGAACTTACGCTGCCAACTCTACCTTTACAACGACGTGAATTGTTTTAAATCGCAAACCCAGAAAATATTTTCCAACTTAGTAGCGGGCCTCACCAGCACTCGTCCCCCACCTGATGGTCAACTAAGTTGAGGCCCTCACCTGATGGTCAACTAAGTTGAGGCCCTCACCTGATGGTCCACTAAGTTGAGGCCCTCACCTGATGGTCCGCTAAGTTAAGGCCCTAACCTGATGGTCCACTAAGTTGAGGCCCTCACCTGATGGTTCACTAAGTTGAGGTCCTCACCTGATGGTCCACTAAGTTGAGGCCCTGCGAGAAGAACAGCGCCCCCGGCATACCGGCCACCCAGTCCCCGAGGACTGTCTGCCCCGCCACCTTGTCCACTTTGCCCCGGAGGATTTGATACTGTGAAATATATAAAACATTACAGCTTTAGTAGTACCTATAGGGCGGTTATTATATATATTACAGGTTTTTCATTTGATTAGAGGGAAATTAATGCACCGTCCACCGTGTTCACTTTTCCTAAGAGAATTTGTTACTGTGAAATATATAAAACAGTACAGCTTTGTAGTAGGAGTCGAGTAAAATTAATGCACCTTCCACCTTGTCCCTTTTGCCCCGTAGAATTTGGTACAGCGAAACATGTAAAATATTACAGTTTTGTAGAGGGAAATGTCAATGCAACTGCCACCTTGTCCAATTTCTCCCGGGAGATTTGACCTTCTCGAGTGCAAATATCATTTTTCATTATAAGAAAATCGCATTGAAAGAAAGAACACATAAAAAGTGATAAGACCACGTAAAATATCATTTAACCATAAAAAATTTAGTGTTGCACTCAATAAAAAAAATTAAAGTCTATCGCAGTTTCTTAAGTTATACTGTTCAATTAAAAACAATTTAACTCTATTTGACATTTTTCTCTGCAAATACCATGGTCCTATATAGCGATGAATTACGTGAATCAAGTCACTGATGGTCACCCTACCCGCAAGCGATAGTCCACTCCATTAGAAACAACACACTTCGATGTGAGAAGCTCACTCCCTGCGTGTCCGTCTGTGGCAAGCTTACTTCCACTACCACTGCGTCATTCAATCAGAAATTAAAATACACGAGTGTTGCATTTCGTTTCTTTCGGATAAGATTAGTTTTTCAATGCCGTCTCATTTACTCACTCTTGTCATGGTCATTTTGTAGGGCACGAAACTCATCCCATTCCCGTTCCATTCGATGTCTGCAAATGTGTCTTCTTGATTCACCTGTAAGTGAAAAAATTATGATTTTAGCACGCATTTTGTGGACGTGAAATGATCTCTTTGTCACTGAATGATAGCACCGCCATGTTATGAAGACAAATATTAATTTCTGATAATGTAACTATTTTTCTCATGAACATGAAAACAAACGCGTTTGTGGTTGTGTACGTAATGTGAATGCTGTGCAGCCCTTCATATTGGAGGTTTCATTTGAACAAGTTTTCTAAAGAACTTTATGCTTCCGTTTTAGTAATATTTATTCAATATGTAAATGAGCTTGCCTGAATTATTTTGTCAATTTCATTTCTTCAAGATGCGTTCCTTTTTTTATTTTTTTTGCGTGAGGTTAATGAAATGTTAAAACGCGAGTATTACCCTGAATGTTGCATGTAGTAAATTATTTCTTATGCATATATCAGTTGAAAGACTATGATGGGTTATTTTTTGAGTAAATGATAAATCTGTATAATTAATGGAAGGTACTTGCATATACTGTACTAACATGGTTGTATGGTAGAAGTATGGTAGTTAGATTGAAGCGCCGTTTCCACAATACAAAGTTTTTTTCACACAGGAAAGGTAAGAGACCATTTAGTACAGACTAAAAAAACAAAGAATCTACGCACAAGGTGTGTTTCCACCAATGATACCCTGCACATAGAAACTGAAAATTAGGAAAAAAGAGGAAAAACACAATGAAGAGACAGCGAAGAAGGAATCAAAACAGAAAAAAGTCTGGTGGGTTCGAAAGATAGAAGTCTCGAAGACTTATCTATAGCTGAGGTTCTCTAAGAGTATCGTCCTGAGAGCGTCAGTCCACTGAGCGTAGGATAAGCAGACCTAACTAGCCTGAGCCAATTGCCTACCCTATGCCTCCTGAGGAGAGCGTTGTATGGGAAAGACGGTAAAAACACTAACGGACATTAAAGCAACTTTGCTGGTGATAGACAAGCCACAGACGAGTGACACGTAGTATATAAAATAAGGTTTCATGCTTACGTTGCACATTTCTGTGGTACACGCTCAACCATTACTCTGCAATCTTCAGGGAGGTTAATGCTAAACATTAAAGATTCCATTTCCTGCTTTATTTGATAGTACGGACATTCTAATGGAAAGTTGCTCGACACAATAATAAAAAGGAAAATTGTGAATCCATTATTTCAAAATAAATCACAATTAGAATTTTTTCATTAATGATGATTAGTAGGCAAAAACGAGAACGGAATAGTAAATAATTGTTTGTAAACAAATAAATCTAGGACAGTACATAATTCTTCATTAGAAATAATGATAGAGTAAGCAAATATTTTTCATTACCGTACACCGACTTCATTAATTATAATACTTCAATTACAAACAATATCGAAATTTAGTAAATAATAAAGCTTGAATAACAAACAATAATTTGATAAACTCACGATAAATTAAATAAATGAATTCAACAATTTGATTAATTAAATAAGTACCACAGAATTATGATTGAGTCAACTGACGAGAGAAACTCACGGCCATAAGGGCAGATCTGAGGTCGATGTCATCTCTGGTGATTGGGCTGCTCTCGTCGAAGTTAGCGCAAGTCACGTAGTTGAAGTTGGCAAACTTACCGTCCCTGATAAGCGCCCTGCAAATTTATTCCATTATTATTATATACGACGCTTCTCCACCGCAGATGGGTTTCGTCGGCGTATTCGATGTTCCCCAGTTCATCATTTCTACAAATCAATGAATGAAAATAAATTAAAAGTAGCATTTTTTCCTCAATGATAACCAGTAAGTAAAAATAAACACACTGAAATCCATGGTATGAATATACAGGGTGTCCGACACTTTTGCTTCTAAACTTTAACATAAGGGAGCTATCGTCAAAATGAACACTTTTTATTCTATTAAGGCATGGTCTAAAATGCTTAGTTAAAAAGTTACAAATACGTGAAGTTACTTTTCATCCGATATTCTGAGTGCTCCTCGACATCAACGACAAAGATTAGTTTGTTCACTGTCAGTACTTCTTCGGCTGCAAATGTATCACCGGCGATGGAGGGAGTATCCAATGCTGAATAAGCGGATATGCACCTAGTGTATGGTGCAGCAAATGGAAATTCTAGGGAGGCTGTTCGAATTTACGCAGAAAAGCATCCTAACAAACATGTTCCATCGCGTCAAACATTCACAGCCATACACCGGAGATTACGTGAATGCGGATCATTTCACAGACCACGACCTGAAGGAAGACGCCAAAGGAGAGTAGCAGATCCAGACAAGGTGGAAGATGTCTTAGAATATTTTCGAAACAATCTTACTTCAAGCACTCGTTCTTGTGCACGTGCTTTAATTACATTTAAGGAAAACTACTGTGTGGCAAGTACTACATAACTGTGGTCAACATCCATTTCACTTTCAGCGTGTGCAGGAATTGCACAGTGAAGATTTCGAACGTCGTGTTGAATTTGCTCGGTGGTTTCAACAAAAAAACAGATCAACAACCTCGTTTCTCATCACGAGTCTTATTCACAGACGAAGCGTCATTTACTCGAGGAGGAATACTTAATCTCCATAACCTGCACATGTGGTCTGGCAACAATCCACATGTTACAAGACAATGTCGACATCAGGTTAGATTCGCCGTAAATGTTTGGGCAGGAATTCTTGGTGACCATCTGATTGGGTCATACATCTTACCAGAGAGACTAAATGGACGTACCTATTACATTTTTCTTAATGATGTATTGCCAGAACTACTGGAAAATGTACCTTTAGCTGACATCAGAGGAATGTATTTTCAACATGATGGTGCTCCTGCACACTTTGCGGTTGCTGTTAGGCAATTATTGGATGCCCGACATCCCAACCGCTGGATAGGCCGTGGCGGTCCCTTCGCGTGGCCACCAATATCTCCTGATGTTACGCCCCTAGATTACTTTTTCTGGGGGCATATGAAACGTTTAGTGTATGAAACACCGATTCAATCCGAAGAAGACCTGATGGGTAGGATTGTTGAAGCCTCGGAAAGGATTCGTGAAACTCCTGGTGTCTTTGCTCGCGTCCGCCAATCATTGGAGAGGCGTTTGAACGCCTGCATCGAAACAAATAGGCGGCATTTTGAACAATTTTTGTAAACATGTAACCTAATTGACGGTTTCGTTTGTTATGCTCATAATAATTACTGTCGAAAATGATTTTTCCTTATCACAACATTAAAAATTAAACGTTAATTAATAATAATAAATGTTTCACATACTTGCCTAACTTCTCATTTCGTATCCTTGCCATTGGTGTGCCGCAGTTTACCGCCTTGGATTCGTCTCCGCAAGAGAGTGTACGAATTATATTTAATAACTGTCCAACTACAAGTCCTTGTAACTCTTTAACTAAACATTTTAGACCATGCCTTAATAGAATAAAAAGTGTTCATTTCGACGATCTCTACCTTATGTTAAAGTTTGGCAACAAAAGTGTCGGACACCCTGTATAGAGTGGACATCATTTCTGCCGTCGCCGTGTGGCGGCACAGTTGCCATTGGATGTAACGTTTCAGCCAATTTAATCCAACGTAAACCCAAATTGGAAGTTCCTCTTGACTCGGTGGTCTTGTTTATTTGCTGAATTAAATTATTCAAATTGTGTTTATCACTTAATTAAAATTTTCAAGTTTTTAGCTCTAGACTTCATTTGTGAATAAACATTTAATTTCGAAGCTTCCGTCATTACCCATTTTCAATAAGCTACGTTGGAATTATTAGTAAGTATTAATGAGAACCATCAACGTAAGTTACTTTGATCGTAACTTAAAATAAAACATGAAAAAAATAATTAAATACAATCAAAAATTAAATGTTTTCAATTCAGAAAAATGTCTGAGATTACGAAAATTTTACTTAAGAAATAGATTGGTATTCTTTTGAGAATACACGTAGCAAAAAAATTAGTTTTTCATGTATCAAATTAATTCCATCAAAACAATAAAACATGAGCAGGTTTTGTTTATGGTATCGTAATTCATGCCTTTCAAGGGAAATTAAAATTATTTTTATTCAGGTTAGTCATCCATGGTATGCAACTGGAAGCGAAAATATCTCACCTCAACGACTTCTCAAATAAACAAACATGTGGGTGCACAAATGTCCAAATTGGACAAACAATTACCCGCATTGTTACCAATGAATTATATTTAAATCCACTCTCAGCAAGGAAGGTTACGGCTCTTGTTGCTCCATACACGACTCGTGGTTTCTTCTTTTTACTTTTAGAATCTTGTTATAATATTTCTTGAAGCTACAAAAGAGCACATTGGTCACTCTGCGTTATGTTCCATTTGTTGAATTCTTTGGAAATGCAGGATTTCAGTGACGAACTCCAGTGAAGCATAACCTCTCATTAATTGCGAGCACGCGCTTTATGACCATAATATTGCTATGAAATATATATTACAATTTAAACCCCAGTTTAAACTTGATAATTTCCCTGAGTAATATTACCCTTTCTCAGCCCGCATGCACTACAGAAAAACACGTACTGTGGCACCGCCAAAAACTCGCTGAGTAACAGTTCGTGAGGAATATGGTGGACGTAACGTTTAAAAGCATGCTTACCAAATTTTACCAAATTCTTGTGCTGTGTGAGGCAGGCCTGTCAGGTGTTCCTGCACGTCCACACACTCACACACAAACACTCTCACAAATACTCTCACATACACTCTCACACACACCCGCTAAGCAGACCAGTCAAATTGCCTACGAGCATCCGCCACACTCACGCCGCAGCCCGGATGCCCCGCATGGCGTAGTCGAAGTAAAACGCGGCGTCTATCGCTGGCTCAGCGGTGAGCGCGTAGTCCTCCCTGAGCGCGGCCAGCCTGGTGGCCACACCGGACTCCATCTTGGGTTGCAGGGCCACCACGGTGCTGTTGTCGCAACCACAACCGATAGCACCTTCCTCCTGCAACCGTGGTGTTTGAATTGGGGTTAGAAGAGTTCATGTGGGAAGTTTTACTGCTAAAAATTCAGTGAATCCAGTCATGGTAGAGCGTTGAATATTTTAATGCCGTGTAATTTTCTACCCTGAGTAGGACCTGCCATGTAAGTAACAGCCGTAGTGCGTGCCTGTGTGAGTTTTCTAAATTTCGTAGTTGAGTACAAGTTTTGAGCATGTGAACGCCGTTTCAAAATGTTCTACAATGCATGGCTCAATATTTATTAAAGTATATTTCAGCAATAAAAGAGGCTCGTTTAAAATAATGAAAAATTCTGAAAATAGCAATTGTAAATTCAGCAAATAGCTTATAATAACTTTGCCAGAAAAATCTGATGTGCCTCCTCATTCTCAAGTGAACTATTCTTATGTACTCGAAATGGAGGAAATCCTTTACGCTGTGAAAAAGCTGGCGCAGTTCGAAGAAGACAAAATCATCTGCAGCATCAATTTTTTCATGAAATTGACAAAATTAACAATAGCACAATGGAACTAAGTGAAATATTACATTACATTGAAAGACGAATATGTATTGAAGTTCTAATTGAAATAATGCATTGAAATAAATTCACTCCCTTGTGCATGTTGACAGCCGGATAACGACAACCAACTGCTATGTATATTGCGGCAACATTCAGGGTAGATGAAGACCAGACATTCTCAGCAGACTGTGAACCAATTCTATTGAGCTATGAACAATTCTACTGAACCATGAGGTGCATTCGTGCTATGAAAAATGATGACTTAGGATCTGTCTCTTTTAGTATCATTGAAATATTTTAATCGCAAATTTTTTGAAACGCGCGGTAAATCTACAGTGGATGAAAAAGCATTAATGTCTCCGCCCAGTCTGAATTTTTTACCGGGGCATGCATGTTTTTCGCCGCCTAAGCGATTTAATTACTTGGGCGGCGAAAAACATGCATGCAAGTGGCAAAAAAGTTAGACTGGGCGATGACTTCAATAGTTCAAGTGAGTGATGGCCGTATCTTTGATACAGGCACCTCCAACTCAGTAATTTTTCAAATATTAATCTTTCAGATATACACACAAAACGTTCCTCCTAAATAATATTAAGCAGTTTGTTGCTTCTGTACTAGGTCTGTCAGCCCATACACCCAAATACTGTAGACTAGATACCTAAGCACTACGTATTAGAAACAAATTTTAATTGTAATTTATTTATAGCGATTGAAGTTGTTTTCAAAGTTATTCCAATGCAACTATAAAAGGAGAAACGGAGAGCAAAAAAAATGGAAGATACGAATTCAAAACTCTCATCTTAAAACCAATTTATCAATCAAATACAGCGTCAGAATGGAAGCTCTTTATTTTGATGCCGAGACTATGTATCCAAAAACCGATTTACCTATTTATGCAGTGATACCGGAACCATACAACAGTTTGATTCTGATATATGGTTCCGGTATCATATACGAGTATACACACATCGGTCAGTAAATACATTTTTTGTGGACACCCTGTATAATCAGGTAACATTTCGTTGAGCACTTCCACCCTTACCTTCGTGATGGCGTACCAGGAGTACTTCTTGCCAAACATCTTCTCAGCGTTGGCGGCCTGCAGGACCTTCCTGATGCTGCTGTGGCTGCCCACCACGAAGTAATACACCAGCAGCGCCTCCTGCTCGTGAAATAGTTCTCAAACAATGTCTTATTTCACAATGCAGTACGCTTATGAATTCATTTTGTATTGCAGGACGCTAAGGAATCCATTTTTCATAGCAGGACGCTTACAAATTCATTTTGCACTGCAGGACGCCTGCGAATCCATTTTGCATTGCAGGACGCTAACGAATCCATTTTTCATAGTAGGATGCTTACAAATTTCTCTTGCATTACAGGACATTTACCGATTCATTTTGCATTGCAGTAGGTCAACGAATCCATTTTGCATTGCCAGTGCACTAACGAATCTGAATGAGGAATTTCAAGTGAATTCGACATTGCTAACAGGACTAAAGGCAATTGAACTAGGAAACTAGAAGTGAATGAAAGCTATTCTTCTACAAATGAAATGCTCAGCGTGTCTTCCTAAAACCTAAACATTGACAAAAGGAAAGGGATTGAACCTCTTGAGTATTGGTAAATCCTATCGGCGGAAGGATAATAACATTTAGACTGTAATACCTTGGTGAAAACTTGTTCATAGAACGATAATTATACTTGCACATCTTGATGTTTTGATCTATATAAACAGGAGAAATGTGAAGACTCACTGAAGTTGACGTTTTGATAATAAAAAAGAATCACTTATGGAATTAGGAGAACCTAAGTTGACGGGAGACAGGGTGACTGGCACTTAATTGAACAAACTTTAACATAGGGTTGAACCTGATGAAATATTTGCTTTTTGCTCAAAAATCGTGTGGTCGGTAATGCTTCGTTTAATTAAGAGCTACGACTAGAAATTTTGACATGGCCACCAAGGTCTCCGGATATTAACTCCATAGATTTCCACTTCTGCGGACATTTAAAGAGTTTGGTGTACGAAACACCGATTCTTTCCGTAAAGAACCTTAATGGCCAAATTGTTGAAGCCTCTGCAAAGATTCGTGAATCTCCTGGTGTCTTCGATAGCGTCCGGCAATTATTGCTCCGGCGTTTGAACGCCCGCATTGCTACTGATGGTGGTCATGTTGAACATCTCATGTAAACACTTGACCTTATTAAAATATCTGTTTCCTCTAATCATTATAATAAAGGCTGTTATTCTTTTTCTCGTGTACATAATAAAAATACTTTCCAAACTTCTAAGTTTCATTTCGCTGCCACTCACGATGTATGAATTTTTCCTCAATACGTTTCAAATTTAAAGTCCTTGCAACTCTTAACGACACAATTTTAACCACACGCTTATTGAGTCAAATTTTTTATTTCAACGGTCCCAAATTTATGTTAAAGATTGTTCAACAAAGTGCTGATCGCCCATGTACGTAAATTTATTTTCATAGATATCCATCAATTTATAAATGTATAATAAAGTACATGTGCTTCATGGTGTGATATAAACACATGGAGCTCAATTATTTTTTCTAACCAAGCCAGTTGGTCACCCCACACACACACACACACACTCAATATATGTTCATCGACTACTTAGGCCACTAATTTGTTGAGTTGATTATAGAGAAACCAAATACATTGTTTTCAATTTCTCAATTCGTTTCTGGGAATCATTCAACGTCATCTCTATTACGGTTTGTTTAACAAAGTTATTTTCTTTCGACGCTGACTAATAAACCTCAAAGAAGCACTTTGTTCGCAATTTCAAATGTCAATCAATGACCTCGTTGTGAATATCGATGCAAGAGAAAGATTATCTTCATAATGAACACAGTCCCCTTCATCTTTTTTTTCGGTTTCGAAACAGAACGGGAATTTGTCCCTTCTCATATACTCTCATTATAACCTTTTGCCCACTGCTAATACTCCTCCTCATAGCCTCTAAAAATTGGAAGTCTCTTGCCAGTGCACTTCTTCAAGCGTCGCTTTAGTTACGCTGTCTTTCCAGCGTTCTTTCGGGTATCATCTGTCTATCCTGACCTGAAAATCCACTTCATGGAGTTTTCGCTCGTTCCATGGTGCCCTCTTAGCTCACGCTGGTGAAATCTTCTAACACACTCCATTCCGCCCTCTTTGCTCACGTCATTGAAGGTTTTTAATCCGCTCCTTTGTGCCCTCTCAGCTTACGTCATTGAGATCTTTCAACCCGTTCCATTGTGCCCTTACCATTGTAAAGGCCTTTTTACCTGCTCTATTAAACCATCTTAGCCCACCTCAGTTAAGCCTTTTAACCCACTCCATCGTACCCTCTTACACCACTTCACTGTGGCCTTCTGACACTTATCCCTGTGACCTAAGCAAATCCCTGCGACTCACCTTGAGCCTGTTCATCTGGCTGCGGCGCGCATCGTCCGTATCTTCTGCCCGCGTGATGATGTGGCGGCACGGCAGGTTCTCCAGCAGCGACTTGTACTTGTGGTCCATCACTGGTGTGGCGGCATTAGTGTTCCGTTATTGGGTGGTGATACGACGCTGGCATGTCATCATTATTATTCTGCTATTGTGTTAATGGTACTAGACTGTTGTGTCACCATTAATATTCTATTACTGAGATGGCAATACAACACTGTCACGTTACCATTGATATTCCATTATTGTGAAGGCAATACAACACTGTCACGTTACCATTGATATTCCATTATTGTGAAGGCAATACAACACTGTCACGTTACCATTGATATTCCATTATTGTGTTGGTGATACAACACTGTCACGTTACAATTGATATTTCATTTTTGTGTTGGTGATACAACACTGTCACGCTACCATTGATATTCCATTAGATTAGTGATGATAAGATTGCTGTCACTAACAATATTTCAATATTATGCTAGTTGCCAGTCACTCTCATTCCGCCATTTATGTTCTATATTACGAAACGGATCCATCTTTGTCACGTCTTAATATGTATTCTATTAAAATGTTAGTGGGTTACCATTGTAAAATTAAAATTTACCGTGTTCACGATGTTATCGACGCAATGCTTAAACATTATCATTTTTACTCCTCTATTGTGCTAAAAATCTATCACTATCAAATCTCCATTCATATTCTAATACTATAGCACATATCCATCACTCCATTCCATTCACTATGAATGACCATGACTGACCTAAAGCATGACCATGGCTGACATAAAGCATGATCACAACAGACCTAAAGCATTACCATGACTGACCTAAAGCATGACCATGACTGACCTAAAGCATGACCATGGCTGACCTAAAGCATGATCACAACAGACCTAAAGCATGACCATGACTGACCTAAAGCATGACCATGACAGACCTAAAGCATGATCACAACAGACCTAAAGCATGACCATGACTGACCTAAAGCATGACCATGACACACCTAAAGCATGACCATGACTGACCTAAAGCATGACCATGACTGACCTAAAACATTACCATGACAGACCTAAAGCATGACTATGAATGACCTAAAGCATGACCATGGCTGACCTAAATCATGATCATGGCTGACCTAAAGCATGATCACAACAGACCTAAAGCATGACCATGACTGACCTAAAGCATGACCATGACTGACCTGAAGCATGACCATGACTGACCTTAAGCATGAACATGACTGACCTAAAGCATGACCATGACAGACCTAAAGCATGACCATGAATAACCTAAAGCATGACCATGACTGACCTAAATCATGACCATGGCTGACCTAAAGCATGATCACAACAGACCTAAAGCATGACCTTGACTGACCTAAAGCATGACAATGACTGACCTAAAGCATTACCATGACAGACCTTAAGCATGACCATGACTGACCTAAAGCATGACCATAACTGACCTAAATCATGGCCATAGCTGACCTAAAGCATGATCACATCAGACCTAAAGCATGACCTTGACTGACCTAAAGCATGACCATGACTGACCTAAAGCATTACCATGAC
>JACJUY010011601.1:0-21696 GCA_014220935.1 Platorchestia sp. MABIK
CTCCGGAAGCGCTTTTTCTAATAGATGCAAATTATAATTGTATCCTCCTGATGGGCAGCGGGGCCGTTCCCACTCTAAACATGAGTCATTCATTTCCTCGCTTGTCTATCAGCAAGCTGTTGATTATGGCACGAGCCTCGGTTTGGTCAAACCTGTGTCAAGCATAAGTCAAACATAAGTCGAACATAACTCAAACATCACCGAAAATTCCGCTCGATCAGAAGGTCATCAACGATAACTTTGCTCAGCAGTTTCACAAACACGATAAATTCTTAATAATTCAAACACTGTAAAATCCGCGTCATTCATCATGTTCGATTATTGTAAACAAAAGAGAAATATATATATGTACGTGAAAACTCGTTATTTTGAGTTTCAAGATTTGGAACTTGATTTTTAGCTTTGCAATGTGATCTATTCTGAACTACATAGCTTAAAGCATCAGCTTAACGTCAATTTTGCGCCGTGTTCAATTTTATTGTTGTTCGCAAACAATTTTCTATTGAATTCTGAATAACTCAAACTACAGTCAGGTGGGGGACACATAGCGTGACCATATAAATCACGTTGGCCAAATTCACTAACGAAAATGGCCTCATAAAACAAAAAAAAAAGAACATTTCAACAAAAGGAAGGCCACCTAACCTCTCGCTTGGGACATCACATCTTCCTCCAGGGAATGCTAATGTCCCAAGATACGATATAATTGGATTCCCTTGAAAGGTCACACAAGTACTTGTGCCAAAATCCAACCCGAAATTATTTGGTCTTTTATAACCACAATCAGCTAAAAATAAACATTTATTTACTTCTGCCAGTTTAAACACTGCTACATTCATCGGAGGCAATCAGCAACGCCTTGCCAGGCCGGACGATGACTTGCACAAAGGGGTAATGCGATGCCAGGACAAACTGATCAAATTCAACGCCCTGCGTTTGATGATCAAACAGTGGCCACATGACACCTCGCCGGGTGATCAATTGACGCCTGATGGAAAAGGATGGAATATCACCGATTATTTTTGAGCAGAAGCACGGAGAATAATATGGTGCTGGAATTTTGTATTTTGCTGTAATACAATAATGCTGTATTTGTAACATTTGTTGGAATCACAGAGAATGCTTAGGCAGAGAAATGGAGAATAATAAGATACTGGATTTTTTTCAGGTTTCGTACTGTGAGAAAGGGGAAAAGATTGGAGTATCGCAGGAAATTTCAAGAAGAAAGAATGGAGAATAGCAAAGTGTTGTGAATTTTTCACCGATCTTACGGTCGGCTGATAGAAAAAAGAATGGAGCACCACAGGGATCTTATCAAATGAAGCTGAGATAATTACAAGGTGCAGTTTTTCATTTCCTTTGTTTCTGAGACACCGACGAGTCTTGAAATAGAATGAATAGGAAAATCTGAGCCAACTTAATGTTGAAGGACTCCGTTTGAAAACTCGACTTTAGTTTAAGCCTTCTTTGAGCTTAAGCCTTTAGTTTAGTTTAAGCTGTTAGTTTAAGCCTCCCTAACCGCAACAAAGGCGTTCCAAAAAGAGGATTAGATTAGTCGTTAGTTTTAGCCTCCCTACCCGCAGCAACAAATGCGATCCAACGAGAGGAAGGAGGAAGGCACCATTTAGTATGGAGTTAATAAAACGCGGAATCTACGCAGAAAGGGCATAGAAACAGTAAGTTGGGAAAGAAGATTATGAAACAAGATCAAAGTTGAAGAAGGAAGTAGTAGGTGCTGAGAACAGGACAGCAGTGAACCGAAAAAAGGGTGGTCCGTAACAAAACAAAATCCTATTCTACTGCAACAAAAAGAAAGCCTACCTAACCTTTAGCTCGGGCCCTCACATAGTCCCCCAGGGAGCGCCAATTCCCATAGATACAATAGTTGTATCCCCCTGAAGGGTCCAAAAAGAGGAGGGAAGAAGGTATCATTTAGTATGGAGATAAGGAAACGCGGAATCTATGCACAAGGAGCATAGAAACAGTAAGTTGAGAAGAAGTTCATGAAACAAGATAAAAATTGAACAAGAAAGTACTAGGTGCTGAAAATCAGGACAGCAGTGAACCGAAAAAACGAATCACACACAGCATGAAACGAAAACATTGATATCGAAGACCAAGAATTTAATTGCTTCTCCCAAGACAAGAATGGTGACCGCGCTTCAGAAAGCGAGATCTAGCGATAAAATTGGATCAAATGCGGAACGACAATGCTGGAGTTCAACCCGAAGAAAAATGTGCGTGGATTGCCGTCCAAAAGAAGTCGAAGGCGGTTAAATTTCTTGCTTGGCGTGCAGCCATTGGCTGCCGAAGATGGCCAATCAGGGCACCGCCTGAGGCAGCATTGGGCACACGCTGGAGGTTGGTTGAAATCCAAAGAAAATATTAACAAAATAGAACAAGTACGTTTTTTTTTATCCATGATACAATTTTTGTTTTTACTTAGCTGAAAGAATATCGTGTACTAGAACGTATGAGTCAGCGTAATACTGAACGAGAATAAATGAAATCCTACGATACGAGATTAAATGAATATTGTTAAATGGTGATATGGTAGGCGTTAAATATCGAACGTGTGAAATGGTAGGCGTTAAATGTCAAACATGGAAAAAAGTAAAAGTAAATACCTGAAGATGAGATGGAGTAGGTGTATATTCTGTAACATGAGACACCATCGCGAGACACAAGATCCAGTGTCCAGCAGCTAGGAGGTGCAGCTGGGAGGCTGGGAGGCTTCAGCAGCTAGGAGGCGCTGGAGCGTCTCACGAAAACAACTCTACGAAATTACACATAACGGGATATGTGTGGTGTGTGTGTGTGTGTGTTGTGGTGGTTGTGTGTGGTGACACTCTGTGTGGCCCATCTGTGGGATTGAAAGTGTGTGTGTGAGGTTATACACGCTGTGTGATACGACATAGAAGGAGTAATGCATTCTGTGTGACGTGATACACACTGCGTCACACAGGCTGTGTGAAGTGACATGCTGCGTCACACAGGCTGTGTGATGACGTACAAACTATGACACACACTAACCCTATATGATGCCGGAGAACTTCTTTGGTCATTATGATTTCATACAAGTTTATGAATTTGCATACATTTGTATACAAGTAGCATATGTGTACATGATGAACATACACGTATTAAAAACATATATATGTAACACGTATACGCTTTTCTATTAGAAAGATTCGTAAACATAGAATACATGTTCATATACAAACACATGTTGTTGATATACATGATACTAATAGACACGTTGCACACATTCATCTGTGTGCACCGTAGGTACATAGATTTTACAGTCCAGTGTCACAAACCGGTTGTAAAAACGAGTAAAACCTATTTTCCAACACTTATACATTTATTTGCAAACACTTGTTTCTAAAATTATTTTCAAACACCTAAGCCCAAATGACTCATCAGTTCCAACGTTAACAACAAATTAAGCAAGCTAAATTCCCTTCAAAAGTCTTCATGTTTACCTAACCCTGAACAACGTAAAATCAATAACAAAATCATTGCGTAATTGTTGCGCGTGTGTTGAACAAAGAACGCTAATCTGTTCCTCTGAATTCCAGTGGTAAAGAGACGAGTTTTTCTATGTAAAAACTTTCATTTTCTACGCAAGGATCACCGCTGAGAGAAAATTCCTGCGTTTCTGCATGGGGGAGCCACTGCCTCGAGCTGTGCTCCTACCTCACTGGTGAGTGGCAACTGAGTTCTGAGTTCGAACTATTGAGTTCTTTTTGAGTGGCAACAGAGTCCTTTTAAAGTGGCAACCGAGTTCTTTTTAAGCGGTTACTGAGTTCTTTTTAAGCGGTTACCGAGTTCTTTTTAAGCGGTTACCGAGTTCTTTTTAAGCGGTTACCGAGTTTTTTTTAAGCGGTTACCGAGTTTTTTTTAAGCGGTTACCGAGTTCTTTTTAAGCGGTTACCGAGTTCTTTTTAAGCGGTTACCGAGTTCTTTTTAAGCGGTTGCCGAGTCCTTTTTAAGTGGCAATCGAGTCCTTTTTAGGCGGTGACCAAGTCCTTTTTAAGTGGCAACCGAGTCGTTTTTAAGTGGCAACCGAGTCATTTTTAAGCGGTAACCAAGTCCTTTTAAGTGGCAACCGAGTCCTTTTTAAAAGGCAATCGAGTCCTTTTCAAGCGGTAACAGAGTCCTTTTTAAGAGATTACCGAGTCCTTCTTAAGAGGCAATCGAGTCCTTTTTCAGCGGTAACCGAGTCCTTAAGTGGCAGTCGAGTCCTTTTTAAGTGCAACGGAGATGACACTTAAAAAAGTTGAACGTGTGAAAAAGAAAAACAAGTAGAAGCGTATCAAAAATTTTTACAAAGAAATCAAAATGCGTAAGTTTGAGGAGGTGCCACCGAAAGATGTACGCGGTAGCAGCATCAGGCTGTCATCGCCCGTCCTTGACCAAAATGATGGAGAGTTCGTACGAACGAAGAATTGGAAAAGAATAAAGCAGCAGAAAGGAAGAATCGTATATTTTCAAGAAAGTTAATACATGAAATGTACTACTACGCTTTAGTTTTTGAAAATTTATTTCAGAAAAAAGGATGAACAAGCAGAAAGGAATGAAGAAGCAGAAAGGAATGAAGAAGCAGAAAGGAATGAAGAAGCAGAAAGGAATGACGGACGTTCACTTGGGAACCAGAGAGGCATGACGAGCCCTGACCACCGGACCGTGTGGCAGGAATGAGCCACAATATTTTATGGCCGAATGACCGTTCAAAGCATTAAAGGCCACGCAAAAAGCACTCCTCTAGAAGCACGTGCCTCTAGCGCTGGCGTGAATGCCCCTTCACTAAAAAAGCAACTTCGTTTTGTAGAGAAACGAGCGTTTCCTCTGAGAGGACAAGCGTCTTTGCGTCTCTTCAGCTGGGACAAGCGTTTTTTGCGTTTTTTCAGCCGGAACAAACATTTTTATACCTTTTCTCGACGGGAAAAAGCATCTTTTTAAGTTTCTTCAGCTGAGACAAGCACCTTTTGCGTCTCTTCAGCTGAGACAAACACCTTTTGAGTCTCTCAGCTGGAACAAACGTCTTTTGAGTCTTTTCAGCTGCGACAAGCGTCTCTTCAGCTGGGACAAGCATCTATTGAGTCTCTTCAGCTGCGACAAGCATCTCTTCAGCTGGGACAAGCATCTTTTGAGTCTCTTCAGCTGGGACAAGCATCTTTTGAGTCTTTTCAGCTGAGACAAGCATCTTTTGAGTCTTTTCAGCTGAGACAAGAATCTCTTGAGGCTCTTCAGCTGAGACAAGAATCTCTTGAGGCTCTTCAGCTAGGACAAGCATCTTTTGAGTCTCTTCAAATGGGACAAGCAAGCGTCTTAGCATCTTTTTAGCTGGGGACAAACGTTTTTAACGAGTAACGAGCATCTTTTGAGTCTTCAGTGGGGAACGAGGACCTCTTCAGAGGGGGACGAGGACCTCTTCAGTGGGGGACGAGGACCTCTTCAGTGGGGGACGAGGACCTCTTCAGTGGGGGGACGAGGACCTCTTCAGTGGGGGGACGAGGACCTCTTCAGTGGGGGACGAGGACCTCTTCAGTGGGGATGAGGACCTCTTCAGTGGGGGACGAGGACCTCTTCAGTGGGGGACGAGGACCTTTTCAGTGGGGGACGAGGACCTCTTCAGTGGGGACAAGGAGTTCCATTTAGAAACAATAGTTCCTTCTTAAAGAAAACGAGCGCCTCTTTATAAAGAGATCAACGTCTCTACAGAGAGCGAGAGGACAACGGCTTTTATAATCGTAAACCATCGACTCGGAAAATTACAGAAAACTACAAAACAGGGGCCGGTCATGACGTAAACCTTCATTGTCAGAGCATCCCACACACACACTTTCGAACACACACACACTCACACACCAACACACACGTACACACCAACACACACACAGCGTCAACTAACGGAACAGCTCTTTAATTAGGCTCACAGGTGCAACGGTGAGGCGTGTCCAAGCAGTCCGCCTGAGACAAAACGCGGAGATTTCTCACGAAGGAGGAACACGCTGCGCTGGGCAAGAATAAAAGGGTGACCCAACCTCCCATCTGGACAGGTTGGCTCATTGTTCCCTTAGCTTTTGGACTCAGCGATTCATGGAAGAACCGTCGGGTTGTGCAAGGGAATTGTGGTCTTTTGCCCATGTCTTCGCGCAACATGGCGTCTACTTACAAAGGATGTGTGTAGTTGAGTAACGTTAGGTAATGCACCATGTACATTATTTTGAACATGTCGCCATTACTCGGTCTCAGTCGTAAATGTGTTGAGTTGAACGGATTAAGTTGCGTCGTTTCGTTACGAAATGTTAGTATAGTGAAGTTCTTTACACTTCTGGGTTTGAATTCGTACAATTGATTAACACACATGAAAGAAATATTCTTGGTTCAGTTGACCTGTGACTAATTTTGGTTAATAAGTGAAACATAATTGAAGATATTATAATTAGAGTATTAGGACAAAGGTTTTAAAGTGGATATTTTAGTCTTCGTCCATTAAGGCATGGACTGAAAGTATGCAGATCAGATTAGTTCAAGCATCAGGTGTGCAGAGTAGACCGCAGCATGGAGGGTTATAGCATCTGGTGCAGACACTGCCGGTGAGGACGGTGCAAACAGTGTAAACACTGCCAGTGCAGACAGTGTAAACACTGCCGGTGTTGACAGTGCAAACACTACTACTGTAGATAGTACAGACAGTGTAAACACTATCACTGTAGACAGTGCAGACAATGTAAACACTGCCAGTGCAGACAGTGTAAACGCTACCACTGTAGACAGTGCAAACACTGCCAACAGAGACAGAGCACCACACACCGTCACCTTGACCCGCCGCTGCGATAAGACGTAGCTGCTACCGGCACCTTCACGTTCTCACTATTACATGGCACTCACATTCACGTTCACGTTTAAATTTATGTTCAAATTCACGTTCACGTTTAAATTTACATTCACGTTCACGTTCACGTTCACGTTCACGTTCACGTTCACATTCACATTCACGTTCACATCCACGTTCACATTTACACAGGGCTTTTTTTAAAAACGGGACCCGAAAAAATCTTTAGTAACTTATGATACTATGAACGAATTTTTGAAAACAAACCGGCAACAGAATCCTGAGATTTAGATCTTTTTCGAAACTAATGTATGTATGATACAACAATCAAAATAAAAATCAAAGGATACAGTAAAATTTATCCTGCTTTGAAATAATCGCCAAGATGACGAACTGGACAAAGGAACAATTAGCTTTCATAAGCAAGCACTGCATACTTCATTAATGGAAGGAGCATTGTCCTAGCCCAGAGAAGTTTCAAGAGGCATGGCTCTCTTGGAACTTCGCTGGGCTAGGACAATACTCCTTCTAATCGATTATTGGAACTTATTAGAATATTGGAACGTAATTAAACTGCATAAAACATGATTAAACTACATAGAACATAATTAAAATGTTTGGATCTTCATTAAATTACATGGAATTCAACTGAACAGCAAACAATTGTACATAACAGCACCGAAATAAACCGATCTAATCAATATAAAAAGGTGTTAATTGTTATGAAATGGGTTTCAATGGTACAAAACGCTTCACAATGTCACTTAACGCAACAGACGCATATCATTAACTAAATTCAACGCCTTCATATCAGATAACGGAGCGTGGCATACAGCACGCTACAACGCATGATGTAAAACAGTGTTATTCACTAATTTTTTATTCACTAATTTTTTTGCTATTCACTAATTTTTTTGCTATTCACTATTTTTTTGTTCGCTAATTTTTTTTATTCCCTAATTTTTGTTTTTATTATTCTCTAATTTTTGCAAGAGAGTTTTTATTATTCTCTAATTTTTGCACTTCGGTTGCGGCAGTTATTGCAAGTTAACGTATACTATATAAATTATACATACAAATTATTTATATACTTTTCGAGAGCCGCGCAATGAATAATGAATAATAATAATAATGAATAATAATAGAAGCACAGTACCACATTTCTAACACACGGAGCCCTGGTAAATTACGCCAAGCGGATAACTTTCTGTTTGATGAGTCCCGAAAATGAGATATTATACAAAAAAAAATTTCAAACTTCTTAAACCCTTTAACGCCCAAGTGGACTCTACGGTCCTCTGTCAAAAATAGCCTAAACATATTGTATTTGTCGTTAAATAAGTTCCCTAATGTGTTCTTTGGAGTTCACTGCCGAGTGGCAGTTCCTTCCTCATCCTGATATCAGTGATTACCTGATGCCGGCGCCAGTTTAGTGACGGTGGTTGTGATAACCGTAATATGAGTACAAAAATGCAAACGTTACAGGGTTAAAAGTTGAATTTAAGCCTCCGTAACCGCCACAAAGGGCTTTCCAAGACAGCAAAGATATAAGCGTCATTCAGGGAACGGGGAATCTATGCTCAAAGTGCGTCCCCCACATCCTATGCACGGAAACCGCAGGATTGAAAGAAGATTATGAAGTCAGACGCAAGTTGGAAAAATAAAAGCAGTAAGTACTGAAAAATCGGAGGGCAGGGAACCGAAAAAATAGGGTCTGAAACAAAACAAACCCTATTCCATTCCGATGAAAGACCAACCTAATCTTTAGCTCGGGACCACACATTTTCCTCCTGAGAGTACTAACTCCAATGCATATAATAGTTGTATCCTCCTCAGGAGAGGATTTCTTTTTATATTGAATTTTCCCACTGGAACTAATGAACAATAAAATCTTGTAAACAAAAACTTTATTTCCGACTTTCACCCCCAATTAATTGGAAATTAGAAACAGTGAAATCCTTACGCAAGAGAAGTAATAAAGCTCATTACAAAAGTGTCGCAAATCGACGGGATCAATCAATCTCGATCAGTAATCCGCCATGGCAGGCGTAACCGTTTTTACGGTGGTGGTTAAGCGATCAGAATGATCAGCCGACCCAATAGTTTCTGTGTGCGCTTGAGCAATGAAAGGGAGAGTGGCCACAGCCAAAGAAGCAGAATAATTCTAGTGACTGAAGTCAAACTACGAGAATGGAGAAACACGCTAAAATAAAGAGGGAGTGAAAATATCAACTATCAAAACAGTAGAAGACGATAAACCTGAAATACATAAGAACAATACAGAAAACACGAAAGATTTTCACGAACCCGAACAAGTACAAAAAATGCGCGTAAGAAAGATAACATACAAATACATATAAAAAATACACGTAAGAAAGACAATATGCAAATACACACAAAAATTACGCGGAAGGCAGTTCAGGCAGCCGTGAGAGTGCCAACAGTTGCAGCACAGAAAAACAAAAAGAAGAAGAGGGAGCTCAGAAAAGTATGGTTATTTCTCAGGTAAGCGCGCCGCATTGTCTGTGAGTGCGTGACGTACACAATGGGTCTCACCGCACACACATGGTGCTTGTGGCTGGCGGTGGCGCAATGTGTGCGTACATGTGTGTGTGTGTGTGGCGTGAATATACGGGTGTTTAGTTCGCTTTACATACATGTGTGGTATGTGTGGCTTACACATATGTGCTGTGTGTGGCATAAATATACGGGTGTTTAGTCCGCTTTGCATACATGTGTGGTATGTATGGCGTGAATTTACGGGTGTTTAGCTCGTTTTACATACATGTGTGGTATGTATGGCTTACATACATGTGTGGTATGTGTGATTGGAAACAAAATGCGCGTGTCGTTTGACTTACATGTGTATGTGATAAAGCTTAACCAACACGGACGATTTGACTTATACGTGCATGAATAACATTTTGACGGTGACGTATTTGGCCTCACCAAAGAAATACGAGAGCTTCTCTCTTAGAGCCCGATGCAGTTTATTAATTCTTACCTGCACAAACGTCTGAGGAGACTAGTCAACATACTTGCATTGATGCGGTGAGCGAGAGTCGCACACATACTTTCAAGACGCATTTATTATCAATCGTTATGTTCAATGCACAAACAATGAGACTATAACAGCAGCAACGCCCTTTGAAAACGACACCCCCGTTTTTGCTTGCCTGCTTGATTGCTTGCTTGGTGGGTTCGTTTCCATCCTCACCCCGTTAACTGGATGGATTAGATTAGATTTGATTACCGTACATTTGATTAAATTATATTACATTAGATTAGATGTTAGTTTAAGCCTTTCAAACTCAAAAAAAAATCGTTCATAGGAGATGAAGGAAGAAGGCACAATTTAGTCTGGAGATACGGGAACGCGGAATCTATGCAGAAAAGGCATAGAAACAGTAAGTTGAGAAAGAAGTTTATAAAACAAGATAAAAGTGAAGAAGAATGTAGTAGGTGCTGAAAAACAGGACAGCAGTGAACCGGAAAATAGACGGTTCTTAACATAAGAAAAACATTTTATTCAAACAAAAAGAAGGCCTTCCTAACTCTCTTGGTCGGGCTCACACACATTTTCCCCTCAGGAGTGCTGACTCTCATAGAAACAATAGTTGTATCCTCTTGAAGGGCTCAAACTGGATTAGTGAAAATGAAAACAATGAATGAAGAATTCTAATTTTTTAATCGCAATGTAATTATTCAGATTGAAATTCATTGCTCAAAAAGTAAAAAAATCGAAAGAAGAGAGTATGCCCATCTAGACTGTTCGGTTGGAATCAGTTTTTACGATTGGATTTCAGTTTCAACATGAAAATTCCGTCATTTTTAACGGCTGGGGAACACCAATTCGTATTCAACTCAACACGAATACTTTGAAATTCTATCGAACACACGTCAATAACTAACACAAATAGCAATGATCTTAGAACACTACCTGATCCCAAAACTCACCTAGAAGAGAATCCAAATCCCTATCAATACGAAAAAACACCCACACACACATCCAAGCGCCCGAAAATGCAACGGAGACACACAAATCCAACCCCCAAAAATACAAGGACACAGACATCCAAGCTCCCGAAAATACGACACACACACACACACTTCCTAGCTCCCAAAATACAACAAAGACACACACTCACATCCAAGCTCCCGAAAATAAGACAGAGACACACACACGTATACACAGCAAACACCCAGCCGCCGTATCTTGCACTGGCTGCCATGCAGTCACCGCGTCTCACAAACTGTGACAGAAAATACAGTCCAGAAGATATTACAAGTCATTTGGAGCGCAAAAAATGACAGGTTTAGGGAGACGCTGAGTGCAGTGCCATCTGTCGCAAAACCTGAGTGCAAAACCACCTGCCCGTCACCGCTGAGGCTGGCACCAAAAAAAACTAAGGAAGGCAGGCATTCGAGAACGTGTCCACCTTGAACTCGAAATCATTCCTGGAAGTGTCATTGGGATGGGAAGACCTGCGGTGATAACTTGCGTTTCCCACGAGGGTACGCACGCAGAATGAGATTTTTAAAGAGTTTATGTTGTCGTGAAAGAACAGCTGGCTATGTATGTGATTTCATTCAACACTTTGACCGTAATTGGTAATATTAATGGCTATGTGAGTTCATTTAGCACTTTGACCGCAGTTGGTAAAACTAAAGTTCAAATTTCGACTCAAATTTTAAGTCGTGAGCAATTTTGAAAACAACAATCATTAACTGATCATGCCCTCATTTCGCCTTAGTTAAGTATTTATGAAAATTGAGCTTGTAACTTCTGGTCCGTCAAACAGCATTATGAAAATCCCCTCCGGGGCCACCGGTGCCGCACGTTACGGTCAAAGTGTTAAGTAGACTTACCTACGCTACGAATTTCAAAATATCTATGATTACTACAAGTGGTTGTAGTACAGCTAGCTTCGTGAGTTCTCCTAAGTAAACTTACTTACGCTACGCGCTTCAAAATATCTTTGATTATTTTCATTGTTTCTCACGAGAGCAAAACGGTATTTTAAAAGAATCTACATCGTCGTAGAGATACAGCTGGCTACGTAAGTTCTTCTAAGAGGACTGGCCTTAGCTTCGTGCTACAGTCCACACAGAATGCCGCACGCCGCCACGTTTGTCGCTAACACGACGGAGTTTTTTCTTAAATCCGACCATGAACAGAACTTTGGCGACTGGTTGCTGGCGTAATGATTAAAGAATTCGAAGCGAGGTACAGAATAAAAATGTAAGGCCTCATATCATGCAGAAATATGTTCTGAACACAGGATTCCGGCAATGGGTTAAACTGAAGTTGTCATCATCATCACCAACATCGTCTAACAGAAAAAAGTTCAGCACTGGAACAATTTTCTCGAGAAAAAGAACCAGAAATGCGCCAGAAGTTACCATATTTCTACCTACGACCTCGTCCTTCGGCACCCTTCCGAAGGGCGTCCTCCTGCAGAAGTTCTCACGCTAAGAGGACCTCACTCCTACGGCTCCAGGGCGCAGGAGATTACGGGAGTCCTTCGGAGCAGAGTGCTGCTGGAGTTCGGTAGCTCAAGGTGCCAAAGGAATCCTGTATTTAAGGATGCTATGGGATTCCTGCAGCTTAGGATGCTATAGGAGTGTTACAGCGTAGGATGCTGTAGGACTCCTGCAACGTAGGATGCTACAGAAGTTCCGTGTAAGATGATTTAGAAGTTTGTCAGAGTAGGATGCTTTGGGAGTCTTGCTGCATAGGATGCCACAAACCTCATGCAGTTTAGGATGCTGTAGGACACTAACAGTGCAGGATTTATTACAAATCCTACAGTGTAGGATGCTGTTCGCTGGGCATTAATTTGAACTTGCGCATCATTTGTGACATGTCGTTCGTATCTCTACTTGTGCGCCCGATCAAAAACGACAAAATTATAGCTAACAAATAAAAAAAACAAGCAAAATGGAAATGACTCAGAACCCTAGCCCCTAAGCCAGCGCCCAATAGAAGGTAGAGGTCTAGAAACCTTTCGGGAAAAGTCGGGTAAATTTGCTAACAAACTAAAAATAAAAGGATAAACAAAATTAAATGGACTGAGAAACCCAAACGACACTAAAGACAGACCCAATGGAAGTTTAGATTAGATGTTAGTTTAAGCCTCCCTAAGCGGTAAAAAAAGCGTTCAAAAGGGAGGTAGGAGGAAGGCATCATTTAGTATGTAGACGAGGGAAAGCGGAATCTATGCAGATGGAGCATATAAATAGTACGTTGAGAAAGAAGTTTATGAAACAAGATAAAAGCTTAAGATAAAAGTAGTAGGTACTGAAAAACATGATAGCAGTGAACCGAAATAAGGTGGTCCTTAACATAACAAAAAACCTTTTATTTCATCAAAAAGAAGCCATACTAAACTCTCAGCTCGGGCCCTCATATTTCCCCCTGAAGTGCCAATTCCTATAAATACAATAGTTGTATCCCCCTGGGGAGAGACCCAATGGAAGATAAAAATACAGAAATTAACTGAAAAGGCAACAACGCGCTGGTCATCACAGGGTCAAGTGGTGAACCACCGGCAGCAGTCGGCGGCTGGCCGTAATGAGGTGAGGTGCGCGCGGCTGCCGCTTCTCCATCAAGGGTAATTGGGGTGACCCAGAGGTGCAGCTGGTGCTGTGGTTGGCTAACCTAGAATTTTCTCAATGCAATGTTTGCGTTCCGTAGTTCAGGTGTTTGCTATGCAACAGATTACGCAAATGGCATTTCGACCATCGCAGTAGTTTGCTCGAACTTTAAAAAATACTTTTTTAAATGGCTTCGAAGTTTACTTCAATCAGATACTTTAATAATTAGGAAGTTGTAAACAACATACAAACTATTATGAGGACATCTTATTTAATAATGACTAACTGGATAAAATATATTTCCATAAGATCTAGAGAAAGTAGATTAATGGAAAAAATCTATTTGAATAAAAAATCTATCTCTGGAAATAAAATCTCTTTAAAAAAGAATCATAAGAAGATTCACTGCACTAAGAAAAACGTCTCGTAAAAAGATGTCGGTGAGACTGAATTACACTGTCTGCGTCACCGGTAATTACCCCCACATCACCACCGGCAATCACCCCTGCATCACCACCGGTAATCACCCCCGCATCACCACCGGTAATCACCCCCGCATCACCACCGGTAATCACCCCCGCATCACCACCGGTNCATCACCACCGGTAATCACCCCCACATCACCACCGGTAATCACCCCCACATCACCACCGGTAATTACCCCCACATCACCACCGTTAATTACTCCCACATCACCACCGGTAATAACCCCCACATCACCACAGGTAATTACTCCACATCACAACCGGTATTCATCCACACATCACCACACTAGTCATTACCACCCTCTGCTCCCCCTCAATTCTCTTTCCCCTCCATTACTCCCCCATAACAGCTGCAGGGAACATCGCACATCTGGAAGGCAGTTTTCAATTTCCCCAGCAACGCAACTCGGTTTTCTTTTGTTTCGCTTGCGCATGCGCCGACCACCATCTCACATTTGCAGCAGTCCAACCATACCATAAACTGAAGCATAGTATACATTGAAAATGGCAGCAAGCTTCAAGTAGATTAGATTAATTTAAATTAGCTTAACACTTTGACTGCGACGTGAGCCACCGGTGGTACAAGGAGGGAATTTTCATACTGCTGCCGATCGACCAGTAGTCACAAACTCACTTTTCATAAATACTTGAGTGAAAACTAAATGAAGGCACGATCCAGTTAAATGTTTGCTATTTTCAACATTACTTACTACAGTTGACTTTCTATTCGAGTTGAATGTTCAACTTCAGTTTTACCTGCCTTATATGAAGTGTTAATGGCCCCTCAATACAACAAAAGTGTTCTGAGGAGAGGAATTAGGGAGGCACCACTTAGTATGCGTCACGAGATCTACACAGCGTACATCGTCGTAGCATTACAACTCGCACCACAACTTTTAAACGGACTTGAAAACGCTACAATCCACAACCTATAGCGTAGCCAAAACTTTCTGCAGTACACGCTGCGTGCTGTACCGCTACAATGACATAAATTTTGTCAAAAAATCTAGCCCAGACGATGTGTCGTGAAGTCACTTTCCAACTAAATCCATTTTGCCAGCGCAGAAAAGTCACTCATCAGCGCATGCGCGTGCCCGATGAAATAATTTTCCGAATTTTCCGGAACGCAGGATTTGTTTCGTTCGATTGTGTTTGGTGTGAAGCGTGGAGACGGAATTAAAAAGCGTGTTAATGCGTGAGAGGCGAAATGCGCATTGTACAGACATGGTGCCCCCAAAAAATTCACTCGCTCTCTGGCTGCCCAGTACACGTGCATATTGTTTCGATGTAGGTGTTTATTGATGTAGCTGCAAGTGTAGTGTGTCAAATTAAAGAAAATAACGTTAAATTTAATAAAATAATGGTAAATTTTAGAAAATAACGTGAAATTTAAGAAAATTAAATGTCATGAAAAAGCTTTGTTGCACCTGAAACGTAAAAAAAGTACCGGACACCGTACTATAATATACGAGCTAAATTCTCATTTTAAGGAGGTTAATAAGAAAAATGTTCCGTCAAAAATATCCTGTTGAAAATATCGTTTTGGAAATTTTATGTTAAAAATTCCATGCTGAGGCTATCCTGTTAATTTCCTGCTGAAAATATCCTATTAAAATTAAACGATTATAAATTTACAGTTAAACATATCGTGTCGAAAATCCAGAGCTAAAATCAACTGTTGAAAATCAAGTATTTGAAATGTCGGGTATAAAAATGTTCATGCGAAACAAGCAAAATTAATTCATCAATCAGCAAAATTAACTCATCAATCATCAAAATGAACTCATCAGTTATCAAAATGAACTCACCTCCATTGCTGTGCGAGGAAGAATATCCACTAGCAGGATATTTGACAGGTCGACCAGGGTATCCATTCAGGTAACTGTTCAAGTAACCGTTTACTTGACCGTTTAGTTTGGGAAAAGGATAACTAGGCACTAGGCCGTGGGGATAATTCTTCCCAGCAGCACCCGAGAAGGTACTGAGGTACCCATTAGGGTAGGCACCACCATAACCATTTGTACCATACACAGGTAATAACTTCTTGTTTCTTTTCTTTAGTCTACACACACCGATGTAACAGATAATCACCCACAAGATGCAAATGAAAACGATGATGCTGATGCATATCGTCCAAATTATCGCGTTTGTTATCTGCATCTTCAGAGTGTCACCTTATGATGCCGTTGAAGTCATCTATTACTGAACATAGTTCATGAACAGCACAGAAGCGAAAAGCTTCCGCTATGTGTAAAAATATTCAAAGGAAGTAACGTAGTGTGTGAAACCAGATGCGGTTTAACTACTTTTCGTGGTACAAAATACCACCAAAGTGCCAAATGCTACTTTTAAAGCAAAAATAGAAAGTTCACTCAACTGTGGATCAAAACCAATGCTCATCAATTCCATTCCATAAAGTCTCATTGTATTACAAAACACCGTTCAGGATTTACTTGACTGTTAGCCTACCTACACCAATTCACCTACAACTTGCCATCACAAATACTAAGCAAATTAACAAATGAAATTAACTGTCACTACTTGACCTCAAGTTTAGGAATGTTATTCATATTTTAATCTATCTCTGATCGCACTGAAAAAGCTGTAAGAATGCTTACAAATTCGTGAACCAAAATAGTCATGTATTGAGAAGTTTCTTCCAATAGCCACAAGGTATTTTTTCTGAGTGAGCACGTCTTGATGATAAGTAGCACGTTTCAAATAAATTATTTTTCCTTTTTCTGAAATTCACGTCACGTACAGACGTCTTATTCGAACAATTATCATTCAGTCGAGATGTCCATGACTTATAACGATCACCAATTAAACTCGTAGTTTAAATTCCACTCACGCCTGATTACATCTCGCTTCTGTTCATTGGATCCTGTTCGTTACGATCGTTATGATAAGTTCCATGAAATCACCATGGACTGATAATTCAAGAAGCTCTTTTTTCTGGGTAGAGAATGTTTTTATTGTCATTCCATTGATTGCACGTTTAATATCTTCATACAGAGACGCTAGCTCATTCAGACGATGTGCTAAAGTTCCCACACAATCTTCATGGTTAGGACCTAGAACTGATCCTTGAGGTACACCCTGTCTCCAAGTGCACCTGCACAAGAAAGCAAGACGCCGTTAGACACTGCAAGAGCGAAAGTTTATGAGAAAATTCAAAACAGAAAACACTCAAAAATTATTCTAGACGTGTAAAAAAGTAAAATAGGATCATAAAAAATATTGAAGTCGAACCAAAGAATAATGTTAACTAAAATTAAAAACATGTAAAGAAATTATCTTCAAAGTACAATTTACGTACGAACTTGCCTGAGCATCAGCATTTTATTTTTGATGCCAACTGAAATATTTACTCACCATTTCCATACAGAAGGAACAAGTGAGTTTCACAACTAACATTCATGCAAAACTTCAGGAGTGACAAAAACTGCATAGAACTTTTCTCTTTTGTCACAGTAGCCTGAACTCGAGTTTCGTCCCCTACAAGAAGAAAAACTAAGGTACAATTTGAAAACAATATCTGGAATTAACTAGCCACTGAAAACTGAAACACCAGATAGCAGTGACAACTGACAGTTGGTTAACCCAACCAAACCTGTGGCTCAGAGCCAAACTGTGAACTGTTAAACACAACGAAGTCAATTCAAACACACGGGGCAGTCGTTTGAAAAGGGCAGACCACGAAGTTAGACCACGATTGGTTTGTCATTTCAAGTTTGTGACGCACCTTTCCACATGCTAGGTAAAGTACCAAAAATTAGGTGCAGCGGTTTAGCGACCGAATCAGAAATTACCAAAAAATCAGTCTAGCGGTCTGGCAAAGTCTCCTCGGGTACCCGAGCTACCCTAGGAGGCAAAGAGCGCTGCAATTTCAGGGCAAAATGAAAGAAACAGTAAACCAAAGAAAAAAAATCCTGGACGCAGCAGTGTCGGACAGTGAAGAAAAAGTACTAATGAACGGAGCTTCAGGGCATAGCTGTTAACGATAGCTGCCGCTGCTGCGGATGATCCGGCTATTGCTGCAGTTCCGGCTGTTCTCGTACCTGTTGCAGTTATAGCTGCTGCTGTAACACCTGCGGTAGTTCCTGTAGCTGATGTAACATGTTTCAGCTACACCTACTGCTGTTGTACCAGCTGCAGTTCATGCCACTGTCGCACCTGTTTCAAGTACAGCTGCTGAAAGTACACCTGCTGCAGCTCCGACTACCTTTGCACCTGTTTCAGTTACAGCTGCCACTGCTTCAACAGTTGCAGCTCCTGAGCTGTCGCACCTGTGTCAGCTACAGCTGCTAATGTCACACCCGCTACAGTACCTGCTGCTGTTTTTAAAAAGGAACTTCGCTTACTTTACTGCTGCTTTACGTTATGAAATAATATTGAAAAGAGAAAAACAAACTTTAAATAATAATATTGGAAAGAGAATAACAAACTCTTAATAGTATTAAAAAGAAAATAAACTTTTAATAGATTAGATTAAAAGTTAGTTGAAGCCTCCCTAACCGCTACAAAAAAGAGCGTATCGAAGAGAGGAAGGAGGAAGGCACCATTTAGTATAGATGTTAGAGAATGCGGAATCTATGCAGAAGGGGCATAGAAACAATAAGTTGGGAAAGAAGCTAATGAAACAAGATAAAAATTGAAGAAGAAAGTAGTAGGTGATGAAGAACAGGACAGCAGTGAACCGAAAAAGGTGATCCTTAACATAGCAAAAAAAAGCATTTGATTTTAACAAAAGGAAAGCCTTCCTAACTCTCAGCTCGGGCCCTCACACATTTCCCCGTGGGAGCGCTAATTCCCAGAGATACAATAGTTGTATCCCCCTGAGGGGAGCGAACTTTTAATAATAATATTGAAAAGAGAATATCAAATTTGTAATTGAATATCTCACACCTGGACACATTTTCTACCTACATTAAGCAAACGCAAGTTCACCGCCGCTGCAACTGTTGCTGTTGCGACTACCACTGTAGCAATTTGTGCTGCTGTTATTGCTAACATTGCTGCTACTTTTACCTCTGTACCTGATGATGCTGCTGCTATTGCGCAGTCGGTATTGCTGCCGGATCTATTGCTGTTGGTCCTGCCGTTGATATTGCTTCTGCTGCTGTTGTTGCTGATTTTGCAATTCATGCAGTCCGTGGTGGCGCTAGTATTGTTGCTGCTGCTGATAATGCTTCTGTTGCTGCTGTTCGTACTGGTACTATTGCTGGCGCTAGCATCGTTGCTGCTGCTGAAATTGCTGCTGCAGCTGCTGCATACCGGCTGTGCGGCGGAGCGCGTCCGCGTGCAGCAGTTCGGGGGAGACGCTCGGCCCAAAACTGCACAAAATTCTTCGCTAACTTGGAGGCACAACTGCGCAGGGCTGCTGAGAGCAAAGAGGTTGGATCAACCTCCTTGGCTCGAGGAATTCCAAAAGCATTGCTTAGACACACCCTTACATGGCTGTGAGCTTTAGCATGCAAGTCTCAAAACTATCCAAAACTTGTTGAAAAATTACCTAATTATAAAATTCTAATTGTACATTACGACTGTTCATTTTAATAATACACTTTAAAGAGAGGAGAGAGGAGAGCATAATTTATTCTTAAAACTAAGGGAACGGGGAATTTATACACAAGGTGTGCCCATCCCCATCGCATAGAAATAGCAAGAATAAACAAAGTTAATAAACTTTATTTAAGTCAAAAACAGAAAAAGACGTTAGAAAAAGAACAGCAGTGAACCGAAAAAATAAGCAACACGACGAAACTAAAAACGAACTCTTTTCCCAAAAAACAGAAAGGCCTACCTATCTTTAGGCTCGAGACCTCACGTCTTCCCTCTGAGCAAAATATGAGCATTTTTTTACTTCTAGGTTCTGTCGCAATTTAACGCTTCTGGTGTGCCACAACGAATGGTGTGCCACAACGTATGGTGTGCCACAACGTATGGTGTGCCACAACGTATGGTGTGCCACAACGTTTGGTGTGCCACAACGTTTGGTGTGCCACAACGTATGGTGTGCCACAACGTATGGTGTGCCACAACGTATGGTGTGCCACAACGTATGGTGTGCCACAACTCCTGGTGTGCCACAACTCCTGGTGTGCCACAACTCCTGGTGTGCCACAACTCCTGGTGCGCCCCAACTCCTGGTGCGCCACAACTCCTGGTGCGCCACAACTCCTGGTGCGCCACAACGGACACTCACTAAAACTGCCTCTTCACTGTTTCTTCTTCTCTCTCCTGCTTATTTCCTCGAGAAAATATCGATCAAAACGAAAAAATGTATTTACAGTTTCAAAACGTCGGTTAATTTGTACTAGTACTCATGTTTGTACAATGTAACAAAACCTCGAAAAGCTGTACGATCATTTTCGAGAAAAAATATTACACTAAGTAACTTCTTTTTTCGTGATGAAGTTCACTCATCTCGTTTTCTCACATTGATTTTTCCGAATTATGATCCGTACTGAGCTTCTTTTCTCAAGAAAAAATTATAACGAGTAACTTTTTCAGAGATGAAATTCACTTTTCACGTATTCCTCCCACACTTATTTTTCCGAATTATGATCCTAACTGAACTTCTTTTTTCCCAGAAATTCACTCTCACGGGTCGCGCTACGCTGACTCAGCACAGGGACGCAGATCATTGCCACCAGGTCGAGGTTGAGACGGATGGCTTCCGGAGATTTTTTGGATGCGTTCTGTTCGGTCACGTGTTGACTATCTGGAGTAAATAGAGCGTCGGTGACACGGCACAGTTACGTTGGTGTTGCGGAGACCTTTTCGATGTGCTCCAACCAATACCGTCTGCAGGTTTTGCTGCCTTGGAGTTCCGTAACAGCTGCACACAACCGAGCGGCAAGAAAAGAGGCTCTGAAAAACAACGTCGAGAGAGACAGATGCGCTGCGGCAAACACAGGAAATCTTTAGGGAATGGAGTTTAACGCGAGTAAACCCATTTAATGTAATAAACATTCCTTGTAGGATCTTTCCAAGTAATGTTGAATGGGAACCTATTGGTAATTACGAAAAGAAACACAATTGTGATTGGAAACGCAAATTTTTGAAGAAAATTGTGATCAAGATCATCCAACTAGGTTTAACGAGGGGATGATGTGGTTGATTGGAAGCATTGTATATTTCACTAAACACACGTTAACACATCCACACACACACAAACACACATCACGGTGAGATCTTCTAAGTACCCCACCAGTTCCTCCTCACTAGTTTCCAGCAAGGATGGGGAGAAACTCCACCACAATCCAACCTTGAAGAAAAAAAAAATTTTCGTAGCAAATTTTAGGGTACTTCATTCCCGCAAATTCGAATTTGCACTGCGGCAAGGCAAAGGAAACCGTTTTCGAGACGCACAGAAGGTCTCCTCGAAGAGAAAATTATGAAATACAAGTCCAAACAAACGGCGATGAAAGTAAAGGCTAGAGCCATAATGTCTGCTCAGTAAGGTCATTGATGCTGAGCTTTAAGAAGCGCATGGTTTTAATTTCATGTATTGCAAGAAGAGGATTTCTTTAATTTAGGTCTCAGAGATGATTACGGAAGGAAGCAATTTATTTTTCCCATAATTTTGTTATTTAGGAGTTTGTACACAACTTTCCTGCCAAGTTAATGACGGGAGCAAGATAGTGTTACTGCGTGCGTCTCGTGCTGTTGTGGCGTGCGTCTTGTGGTGTTGTGGCGTGCGTCTCGTGGTGTTGTGGCGTGCGTCTTGTGGTGTTGTGGCGTGCGTCTCGTGCTGTTGTGGCG